>CANYBF011208984.1:0-12954 GCA_948192965.1 Dalechampia spathulata | reverse complement strand
ATATACTCTTATACATATTATTTTAATTTAAAATAGCATCCATCAATTCCCTCAATCAAATACAATATAATACTTACCTTCTCTCTCCATCCACTAACACAAAAATCCAAAGCTATTTTTTCAAATACCTATACACTTTTTCAAATACCAATCCCATTACTAATTTAATATACCAATTCAAATCTAATTTTACTTATTCTATTTTCAATTATATTTATTTATTTATCAGCTTACATAACACTACTTAACTTATTAACTTAATTATGACATCATTTATACCACTTATGATATCATTATGACATCATAATTAAAAATACTAATTATACTCTTATAATATTTAATTTTTGTAGTGTAATCTTACTAACTCATCATTAATTCATAATCATTCATTTTCTAATAAAAATCATAATTACATTCATATACTTACATCATGCTTACATCATCATCACTCAATTATGACATCATAATTAATTTTTAATTCAAAATTTTCCAAAATTTGTATATATCAAATTCATGTTAAAACAAGCATCTTAAGCTTACTTAATTAATCATACTAAGTCTTTTCAACATTGAAAACATCAATTAATCACTGTTCAAGAGTCATTTCAATGGTTTACGTCAAAATTTCCAATTTCAACTTTAGAGCTTTAAACTATAATCTCATCATATACTTAACATCATAAGCATTATTTCATATCATTAACATACCAATAACATACAAAACAATACATTTCAACCAATTTATAAATGCAAAGTGTGTGCTTCATTTAGGATGTGACAACTCTCTCCGCTTAATTTAAGATATCGTCTCTGAAATCTAATGTTGATTATCTATAAATAAATAAGGATATTGTTATCTAATAACAGATTATCTTTCCCATGTTGCCTCTTAACCTGTGTGATGATTCCATAACACTTTCACTAATGGAATCCGTTTGTTCCTTAACTATTTCATTTCATGCGCCAAAATCTTAATCAGCTCTTCATTGTAGGATAAATCTGATTGAACTTCAATGTTCTCCATTGTAATGACATGTGACGATTCCGATCTATACCTTCAAAGCATAGATACATGGAAAATATTATGGATTCATTCTAACTCTGGTGGTAAAGCCAATTGATACGCCAATGGTCCGATTCTTTCTAACACTTCATATGGACCAATGAATCTCAGTCTTAACTTCCCTTTCTGACTAAATCTTAAAATCCTCTTCCATGGAGACACTTTCAAAATACTTTATCCCTAATATTGTATTCAATATCTTGATACTTTAAGTCAATATAAGATTTCTTTCGATGAGATGCAGCTTTCAACCGTTCCTTGATTAATTTCACCTGATCCTTTGCTTATCCAATCATCTGTCATTCACCAACTTCATCCCAATTCAATGGTGTTCTGCAACGTCTACCATACAATGCCTCATATGGTGCCATTTGAATACTAAATTGAAAAATATTATTGTACGTGAATTCAATAAGAGGAATGTACCTGTCCCAGCTTCCAACCTATTCTAACACACAAGCTCTTAGCATATCCTCTAGACTTTGAATTGTTCTTTCCGATTGTTCGTCTGAGGATGAAATGCTTTACTAAAGTGCACTTTAGTACCTAAAGCTCATTGAAAACTTCCCCAAAAATGAGAAGTAAACCTTAGATCTCTATCAGAAATAATGGATGATGGAACTCCATGAAGTCTTACTATCTCTTTGATGTATAGTTATGCCAGTCATTCCATACTGTAATCCATATGAACAGGTATAAAATATGCCGTTTTACTCAATATATTAACAATCACCCATACAACATCATGTTTACTTTGTATCAATGGCAATCTTGTGACAAAATCCATTATCACTTTATCCCATTTCCATTCCGAAATAGACAAAGGTTGCAATAATCCTGCAGGCACTTGGTGTTCAGCCTTGACTCGCTGACATACTAAACATTTAGAGAAGAATTTTGCAATGTCCCATGTCATGCCTACCCACCAATAGGATAACTTCAAGTCCCTGTACATTTTAGTACTTCTTGGATGATACGAATATAGACTATTATGAGCTTCATCCAGAATCTGCTTCTTTAATTGTCCATCTACTGGAATATAAATGCAATCTTTATAACTCAGCAATCCTTCTGAATCCAAAGTGAAACCCTTCTGATTACCTAATTGAATTTTCCCCATTTGCTTATGATACTCTTCATCATTTTGAGCAACTTCTTTAATTCATTCAGTTAATAATGGTTTCACTTATAACTGTATTTCTGCTAGAATACAATCTACTTACACCATCAAAAGAGCATTTAATCATCAAATCTCCTATACTAGCATCAATGATGACTATTGTAGCATAGCAAAAGTCTTCTAACTTAGAGCATCAACTACTTGATTAGCTTTTCTAATATGATAGTCAATAAAGCAATCATAGTCTTTGATCAATTTAAGCCATCATCTCTATCTTAAGTTCAACTCCTTTTGTGTCCCTAAATACTTCAAACTCTTATGATTTGTGTAGATGTAACACTTTTTACCATAAAGATAATGATCCTATATTTTCAATGCAAATACAATAGTAGCCAATTCCAGATCATGAGTGGGATAATTTCGTTCATACGGCTTAAGTTGTCAAGAAGCATATGCGATCACCTTTCTTTCTTACATCAAAACATAGCCCAAACCATTGAGCAAAGCATCACTGTACACCACATAATCTTTCCAAGGTGTACGCAAAATTAACACTGGAGCTTAGGTCAAACACTATTTTAACTTATCAAAGCTCTTTTGGCATTTCTGTGTCCACTCAAAAGGAACATCTTTCCTAAGAAGTATAGTTAATGGTGTAGCAATCATGGAAAAACCCTAGACCAAGGAAACTATGCATTTCAGTAATAGATTTAGGTGCTTGCTAATTTTCAATCACTTCAATCTTGCTAGGATCAACAGTAACACCTTCAACTGAAATTACATGCCCCAAAGATAGTTTACCATATAACTGTTTCTCCCTCATCAGTTGTAACATCAATCATAGATGCCTATCATGCTCTTCTTGATCTCGAGAGTAAATTAGAATATCATCAATAAATACCACAACAAATTAGTCAAGGTATTCTTTAAGAACTATGTTCATTAGAACCATAAAAGCAGTCGGTGCATTAGTCAACCCAAAAGACATGACTAAGAATTCATAATGATCGTATCTTGAGCGAAATGCAGTCTTTGAAATGCTATTCTCCTTTACTCGTAATTGGTGATAGCCTAATCTCAAATCAATCTTAGAAAAGATAATTGCTCCCTTTAATTGATCAATAAATCATTAATTTGAGGTAAAGGATAGCAATTCTTGATTATCACCTTATTCAGCTGTCAATAATCAATGCACATCCGCATTATCACATCCTTCTTTTTCACGAACAAAACAGGTGCTGCCCAAGCAGATATACTCGGTCGAATGAATCCCTTATCTAGTAACTTTTGTAATTGTTCTTTTAACTCCTTTAACTCAATTGGAGCCATATGATAAGGAGGAATAGATATTGGCTCAGTTTTAGGTATTATCTCTATCTCAAATTCAACTTCTCTTACAAGAGGTAATCCTGGTAATTCATCCAGAAATACATCAAGAAAGTCACTTACTATGGGAATCTCTATCAACTGTAATCCCTTCTACTTAGTATCATAATATGTGCCAATAACGCTTCACAACCCTGTTTTAACAACTTTTGAGCAACGATTGCTAAAATCAGACTATGAACAATTGATGGTTTAATCCTCTGAATATAAATAGATTGATACTTTAGATGTTGAAATAAAATTATTTTCCTTCTACAATCTATCACAGCTTAATAGAGAGATAACCAATCCATGCCCAAAATGACATCATATTCAGAAAAAGGCATCTCGATCACATCCGTAAGAAAAACTTTATCTTGCAAAACCAGAGGACATTTACAATAAATTTTGTTCACCACTGCAGTTTTCCCTAATGGACTAGTGACTATCATATCATACCGTAATCTCTCACTTATGACATCTAATAAACATGCAACCCTAGTGTTGATGAATGAGTATCTAGATCTAATGTCAAATAACACAAGAATAACATGATTAAGGATATGAAAACTATCGATCACCACATTGACAGCTTGAAGCTTTTCTCTTAGATGGAGGTGATATACTCTTACAGGAGCCTCCATATTCTAGTTTATAGAACTCAGACTGCTCATTCGACTACCACCACCATGGCCTCTACCTCTGCCCCTATTAAACTGACTGCTTGATGGTGCTCCAATCCCAAGTCCAACTCTAGGAGTAGATGGAAAAGATCTACCTTCAGCAACTGTGTGTACTGGCATTACATTGTTATGAGGACGTTCCCTTGTGAAGTGCCCTGCACCTTCACATCGGTAACATAGTCCAGTGCCCATTCTACATGCCCCAGGATGGTTCCTACCACAGATAAGACATGTTTAGGCTATAGGTCCAGAATTACAATGATTAATATTTTTGAACACTCTATGGTTTACGTGGGACTAGTGGTTTGAATCTTGATCCATTAGGAGAAAAAGAACCTTGGAATCTTCCTCTTTTCTGAGCACCTGTTGAGGAACTTGAACCTCTATACTGTCTTATGACTAATCTTGCTTGATTTTCATCCCTTTCCTATAAAGTCTGCTCTTGTCCTAGAGCATTAGCAATCAAAGTAGAAAAGTTGTCATAGTTGAAACCTTGAACCAGTGATCAAATTTGAGGCCTCAATCCCTGTTAAAATCTTTTACATCTTTCTCTGCCCGTTGTTAGAATATTTCCTGCATAATAAGCCAGTCGGGTGAATTCCCTTTCATACTCAACTACTGTCATATTTACCTATTTTAGTGCTAAGAATTCCTATAATTTTTTGTCAGTATAAGCCATAGGAACATATTTCTATCTGAATTTTACCAGGAAATCTGCCTAGCTTAGCACTGGTGGTTCTGCAAGACCCTGTGGTACTATCTTCCACCATTCATATGCATCATCTTTTAGTAAGGAAATATCATACTTCAATTTAAGTCTATCCAAATAGTTCATCTGCTTAAGCACCCTTCCAGTACATTCTAACCATATCTCTGCTGCATAAAAATCTATGGTTCCAGAGAAATCCGTTGCTTCATAAGCTCTTATCTTTTTAAAATCTCATTCCTCTTCATGAATAGGGATAATAGTAGTAAGACCTTTTTCAAGCCGTCCTTGAACATTACGATTATGGAGTGCTCTGTCTTGCTTCCCATGGTTGACTTCTTATGCCACGATCATGGATTTGGAGTCCACGATCATGGAGTTTGCTTGGGAGCCTTTTCTTTGATTCATGCTTCTGTCATGATCGTGGAGTTGACTAGTATCACCCTTCTCTTCATTGAAGCTTCAACCACGATCGTGGAGTTGAGATCCATGATCATGGAGTTGCCCTTTTCACTTACCCTTTTCACTTTCTTCAAATACTTAACACATACATCAAATGCTAATAGAAACAAGCTAATTCAACATCAAATCAAATTGAAATTTAAGGTAATTACCATTCCATACACAAGTAAAACATAATACTTATTAACACACATCAACATCCCCACACTTAAACTTTTGCTTGTCCTCAAGCAAAAATAACATTCAAACAATCATAAATATGCAAGGCACTTTTAATATGGCAATGTGTTTTCTTGGGAGTAAACATTTTTGACTCTCATCATCCACTTAGAATAACTCTTAAATAAGCTTGACAAATGATTAAGTGTTGTATAGGTACAAATGTTTAACCTAGGTAATTAAGCATAACCATTCATACAATTATACTAGCTAACACAACATAACTCATAGTTTGATGCCTAAATATGTTATGAGTATTTCGATTTGTTGTCTTACTTGGAGATCATAAGGTCTTTTATTGCTTCTTTTATTTTGTTTTACTTTTTTTTTTGACTTTCTTCTTTGTTTTGGCTCTTGTTCGAGAAGTAGGTTTTTCTCATCGAATACCCCATGCTTTTGGTGATGGTACCCGATTACTCAATATACTACCTTCGCTCAAATGGCTACTAACACTGTTCTTATTGCTAAGGCCAGTTTTAGGCACCCCTAACAACATTGGAACAATTAGCTCTTTGCCCTTTTTAGGCTTATTGCTTTTCATTTTCAACTTAGATTTCCTTAATCATTTCTCCATGTTCTTTGTTTTTCATCCTCTCGCCACATATCTCATGCATTTCCATTAAGTTATGCTCTATCTTCTAGTGTAATTATAAAAGGGCTATGTTCATTACCTAAGTTAAATGTTTGTACATCACATACGTAACGTTTTACTGAGCTTATAAAGAACTAATCAAAATAGGATGATTTCAAATTAGGCTTGCTTATTCCACACAGAATATCTACATGCCTTATTAAAGTGATGTGCATTTAACAAACACATACAAACATTTACTTAAACAAGCCTCACACATAAAACAAACATTTATAAGTAATGCATATCAAAATAGCATACCAAAAATGAAATTAGATCATACTTCAAAAGAAAACACACAATACTACAAAAGAAAACACACAAGCAGAGCACACAAACACCCAACATCCCCACACTTAGAGGACACATTGTCTGTAATATGAGAGAAAATATAACATTAAGAAACAAGGGAAAGCATTAAAAAAAATATGTGGGGAGGGGAGTGGAGATTCAGTTGCCTAGGGGAGGAGGGGAGGATGGTGGTGATGGAGTTGGGGAAGGGACATGAATACCAGAGAGCTAGAAAAACCTTAACATCTTCTTAGTTTGATATTGTTGCTCTCTACGGATGTCATTAACTATGGCCTCAACCCTGGTTAGGCGGGCAACATTTTCAGCATTCCCTTGTTTGAGCCTCAGTAGCAATGCCTCAATTAAGGAATCTACTATTATTTCTACTATTTACTGTTGTTGTTCCTCCTGCTACATTTTTGTGTGCTCTTCCTACTGAACAACACCTTCCTCTTCTTCCTCAGCACTATCTTCTTCTAGGCATCTTTGTTTCACGCCTTGTCTTTCTTCGTAAGTGCAGAACTGCATGCCTCTAGCTTGTAGCAACCCTGCATCATAAAGGTATCTTACCAAGAACTTATCTGAGGGTATGATGTTTAGGCCAGTAAAATCAACATCAAAATAATCAACAATGACAATTAGGATATGCCCTAATCCTAATTTCTTGGTAGTCAGCCTAGCCATTTTCATAAAACCCTTCATGATGTGAAATGTGGTGTAGAAATCATGATCAGTTTGCATGCACCATAATGGGAATAGCTCCTGGGTTGAAACCTTGTTATTCTCTATCTTGGAAAAGATAAACACAGCCATGAATTTGTGCAACAAGATAAGAGCAGGGTCTCAAATTAGCAAGTTTGGGGCATTTCTAGTGTCATAGGGTAGGGTGCATTCAGTGATTTTGGTCTAGAATGCCTTGGCTTAGAATTCAACATGTGAGGAGGACAGACCATGTTGGGGGAGTTCAATGGCATTCTCAATCATGTTATAAGTCAGCTCTAAAGGTTTACCCTTCAATCTAAATTTGATTTTCCCTATCTTATTATCAACAAAGTCACATGTTGTGTAGGATTCATGCACAATTTCCTTACATACATGATGTTCATTGACAATGAATGTGCCTCACCCCAATTTGAGGGTAAATGCTTTCAAAATTTCTTGAATGCCTAAAGGCTCAAGCACAGACCAATAAAAATAGCGAGGAATGATAATAGGTTTAGCTTTCACTTGGATGTATTTCCTACCCTCTTCGATGGAGTAAATAGGAAATTGTGCTCCATAATGCTCAGAGATGTCTGTCATGGATGGCTTGGGAGCCTTCCCTTTGTCCCTTGTACATTTTGCCATTTTCTTGACTCTTTTTGACATGCCTGCAATGAATTAGAAGAGTGGTAAGGGTGTTACTAAAGAAAATTTAACATGGCTGCCTATTTTACCTCGTCTACGATCGTGGAGTTCAAGTCCACGATCGTGGACTTGGAATTTTTCAATTTCAGCATTTCCCTCCCTCAACTTCTTGCAACTAAACGGAATTAATTGAAAAGATAATGGAAAAATAAACAAACCCACCATAAAAACACACAAATTACAGCCTAAAACTAACCACATGCAAAGCAATCATTGATTATTCATAAAAACCCAAATATAGAAAATTGATTTTCAAGAAAAAAAAGAGAGAGAGAATAAGATTTTTACCTCTTAATGTGATGAAAGATGCAATGAAATGATGAAATTTGTTCGCAAGGATGAAAGATTAGGTTTAGGAGGGTGAGATGTGAGTTTTAAGGCTAGAAGAGTAGAGGCTAGAGGGAAGGCAATTGAGTGTGTTAATGTGGGGGCTGCTATTTTTAGGGGTTTTAAGTTTTAATTTATATAATGTACTCGTCCATGATCATAGAGTTCAAGTCCACGATCGTGGAGTCAGAAAAGTTTCCTCTAACAATTCCAGCTCTCTGCCACGATCGTGGACTTCAAGTCCACGATCGTGGAGTTATGAAAAATCTCAATTTTCCCAGCCATTTTTTACCATGATCGTGAAGTGGAAGTCCATGATTGTGGAGTTCAAAATTTCCTCACAACTTTTCTTTTTGTTTTCTTTTCTTTTTCTTTAAACAGAGAAATGAGTTCTTAATTACCAAAAATTGAACAAAGCTACCTAAAACAAACTCTGCACACACTACACACTTACATGCTAGGTTTAAGGTCATTAGCTGGACCGTACTTGGCTTGTGAACTCATTCTAACAGTGTTACCTCATTCAGCTTTTGAAACAAACCACCAACATAAATTTTGTATCTTCGCCCATTGACTTGAAAGGTTTCTCCCTTATAATTTTTCAACTCAAGTGCTCCACTATCAAAGACTTGCACTACTTCAAAGGGTCCGCTCCACCTGGACTTTAGTTTCCCAGGAAACAACTTTAACCTGGAATTGAAAAGAAGCACATTATCACCAATATGAAAGTACTTTACCTTGATATATGCATCATGCCATTGTTTTATCCTTTCCTTGTATAGCTTTGCATTTTCATATGCCAAGTGTCTCAATTCTTCCAGTTCCTACAACTGTAACAGTCGTTTCTCCCCTGCTTTCCTCATATCCAGATTCAAGTATTTGATTGCCCAATATGCCTTGTGCTCCAGCTCCATGGGTAGATGGCAGGCTTTGCCATAAACCATTCTATAGGGAGTTATCCCTATAGGGGTTTTGAATGCTGTACGGTATGCCCAAAGGCTATCATCTAACCTTACTGCTCAATCCTTCTTAGAATTGTTAACTACTTTTTCTAAGATCTTTTTCAGTTCTCTATTTACTACCTCTACTTAGCCACTAGTTTGAGGATGATATGTTATGGACACTTTATGATTCATATTATATCATTTGAGTAAAGCTTTGAATTTGGCATTGCAGAAGTGTGCTCCTCCATCGCTGATGAGTGTTCTACGGACTCTAAATCTAGCTCACAACTTCTTAATGAACCTGCTCACAATCCTATCATCATTGGTAGGACCTGCAACTGCCTCAGCCCATTTAGAGACATAATCTACTTCCACTAGTATATACTTATTCCTCACGGACATAGGGAATGGCCCATGAAGTCAATGCCCCACATATCGAATATTTCTACCTCCAAAATGGATGATTGGGGCATCTCATCACACTTGAATATGTTCCCTATTTGTTGACACTTGTCACAGTGAAGCATATAGTTCCTAGCATCTTTGGAGATCGTTGGACAGTAAAATCCACATTCAAGCACCCAACTGGCTATCTTGTTTGCACTATAATGCATTGCATAAAATGAATCATGACACTGCATTAGTATAGACATTATTTATTCTTCCAAAACACATCTCCTTATTAATCCATCAGCACATTGGTGAAATAAGTAAGGTTCCTCCCATTGATAGTATTTGGTGCTTGCAAAGAACCTCTTTTGCTATTGATAAGAAACATCAAAAGGTACTATACTGCAGGCTAAATAGTTTGCCATATCTGCATACCAAGGATTTTCCTTCCTTTGTAGTAAAAACAGAGACTCATCTGGAAATTCCTCTTTGATGACTCCTTTCTCCTCTTCATCCTCATTGTTAATTTCTAGACGCGATAGGTGATTTGCAACTGCATTCTCAGCCCCCTTCTTGTCCTTTATTTTGAGATTAAATTCTTGCAGAAGCAATACCCACTTAATCAACCTGGGTTTTGCATCCTTCTTTGCAAACAAATATCTCAAAGCAGCATGATCAGTAAAATAATCACTTTAGAACCTAAGAGGTAGGCTCTAAACTTCTCATATATAAATACTACTGCTAAGAGTTCTTTTTCCATTATGGTGTAATTCAATTGAGGCCCAGTTAAGGTTCTGCTAGCATAATAGATAGCATGCAATTTCTTATCTTTTCTCTGCCCTAACACACATCCAAGAGCAAAGTCACTAGCATCACATATAATTTCAAAAGGTAACGACCAATCAGGTGAAGTCAAAACATGAGCTATGGTTAATCCATTTTTTAGGGTATTAAAAGCATTTAAACATTCATCATTGAAATCAAATACCACATCCTTGGCTAACAGGTTCGTTATTGGCCTAGTAACGGTAGAACCTTGCATGTCTAAGGAATCCTTGAATTCCTTTCACATTCTTTGGTGGTAGTAGATTGGATATTACCTCAATTTTAGCTTGGTCCACCTCAATTCCTTCCTTGGAGATCTTATGACCAAGCACAATTCCTTCATCTACCATGAAGTGACATTTTTCCTAATTTAGCACCAGGTTGGTTTCCACACAGCATTTTAAAACTCGTTCCAAATTCTGCAAACATGACTCAAAAGAGTTTCCAAACACTGAAAAATCATCCATGAAGATTTCCATGAATTCCTCAATCATATCAGCAAATATTGCAATCACATATCTTTGAAAGGTGGTAGGTGTATTACATAAACCAAAAGGCATACGCCTATATGCAAATGTACTATATGGACATGTGAAAGTGGTTTTCTCTTAGTCTTGTAGGAAAATGAAGATTTGATTATAGCCTAAATAGCCATCTAGAAAGTAATAGAAAGCATGACCTGCTATTTTTTCAATCATTTGGTCAACAAAGGGTAAGGAAAAATGATCTTTCCTAGTAGCAGTGTTCAGCTTCCTATAATCTATGCATACTCTCCAACCAGTTGTTGTCCTAATTGACAGCAATTCCTTCTTCTCATTTTCTACAACAGTTATGCCTCCTTTCTTAGGCATACATTGGACTTGACTCACCCACTCACTATCAGAACTAGGATAGATAATATCTGCATCTAGTAGCTTGATTACCTCATTTTTCATAACATCTTGCATATTTGGGTTGAGCCTCCTTTTCCTCTCACGAACAGGCTTGCTTTCTTCATCCAAATGTATCCTGTGCATAACCATATCAGGGTTAATCCCCTTAATGTCTGATAGCTGCCAGCCTAAAGCTCGTATATGCTTCTGCACCATTTTGAGCAGCTTGTCCTCCTGTATTGCAGTTAGTTTGTTAGATATTATGATTGGCAATGTTTCATTTTCACCTAGAAAAGCATACCTTAAATGTTTAGACATAATTTTCAGTTCCAACATAGGTGGCTTTTCAATTGAAGGAGGAGTAGGGTTAGAACTTCTTACCAATAATTCTATCTTAGGTGGTTCACTACCTTTCTCATTTATTACCTCAATTTCTTCCTCTATTGTGATATCTTTTGGTTCCTTGTCTAGCATAGCAGATACACATTCATCAATCACATCGAGTTTCATACATGACTCACCTTCCATTGGATTTTCCATAGCTTTCCTCATGCAAAACTCTATATTTTCTTCACCAATTCTTAAGATTAGCTTTCCTTCATGGACATCAACTAAGGCTCTCCCTGTATTCAGGAAAGGTCTTCCCAAAATCAAAGGGCAATTGACATCTTCATTGTAGTCCAGCACTACAAAATCTACCGGAATGATGAACTTATCCACTTTGACTGACACATCTTAAATAATACCAAATGGCTTCTTTACTAATTGATCTGTAAGCTGAATTACCATTGAAGTGGATTTGATTTCTCCCAAACCTAATTTCTGAAAAATAGCATATGGCATCAAGTTGATACTTGTGCCCAAATCACACAAACACTTGTTAAATACTAAATTTCCTACTTTGCATGGTATAGTAAAACTTCCTGGATCTTATAGTTTTGATGGTATCTTACTTGAAACAATAGAACTATAATTTCTAATCAATGAAACTGGTTGTGTGTCATCAATTGTGCATTTGTGTAGCAGGATTTCCTTTAAAAAAATAGCGTATTTAGGTACATCCTGAATCATCTCAGCAAATGTCACATTAATACTTAGTTTTTTTAATTTTTCCACAAATGCAATAAATTTTTCATTTTCTTTTGATTGTACAAGCCTTTGTGGAAATGGAATGGGGGGGCATATACTTACCTGGCCTAGGTTGATCTTCCTTCATTTTCTACTTGGATCCAACTCCACGATTGTGGAGTTGACTGCCATGATCGTGGCAGTGACTTCCATCAGCCTCCTTCTGTGAAGGTTCGGCTTCATAGCTACTATGCCCTCTCTCTTCTTTCCTGCATTCATCCTTAATAATAACAGGTTCCTTACCTTTGCTAACAAACTCCTTACCATTCCTTAATTGGATTACCTTTACTTGCTCTTTGGGGTTAGGCTCTGTATTACTTGGAAGCCCTCCAAGGTTCCTTTGTGTAATTGCTGTAGCCAACTACCCCACTTGCACTTCTAAGTTATGGATGGAGGATCAATGGTTCTTTATGATTTGATCAAACTTGGTTTCTGAAGCAGGGATTCTAGGGGTTAATAAAGATAAAGATATGATTGCAAGCAGAATTAAATCCCTTAGTCTCTAAGGACTTAGTATAGAG
>CANYBF011208823.1:0-27659 GCA_948192965.1 Dalechampia spathulata | reverse complement strand
ACCAACGGTTCGGTTGTGACCGCGAGCACGCCCTGCATTGGTCCATCGGCAGCAACCCGAATGGCTCCGTTCACCTCCTCGATGGTGACGTCACGCATGGCGGACACGGCTAGATCGATGACCGAAACATTGGGTGTGGGGACACGGATTGAGGATCCGTGCAGCTTGCCCTTCAACTCCGGCAACACGCGGCCGATTGCATTCGCCGCGCCCGTCGATGTCGGAATCATCGATAGAGCGGCTGCGCGTCCTCGATAAGGATCCGTGTGCACGGCATCCAACGTCGGTTGGTCGCCGGTGTAGGCGTGGACCGTCGTCATGTAGCCGCGCTCGATGCCGAATAAATCGTTCAACACTTTTGCCACGGGTGCGAGCACGTTGGTCGTGCAGGACCCGTTCGAAACGATTACATCCTCGGGCGTCAATGTCGCATGATTGACCTTGAAGACGATCGTCTTGTCGGCTCCTTCGCTGGGTGCGGAGACGAGAACACGTTTCGCACCGGCGCGGAGATGCGCGCCGGCCTTGTCTTTCGAAGTGAAGAAGCCTGAGCACTCCATCGCGATATCGACGCCGCACTTCTGATGAGGCAAGTCCGCCGGGTCGCGCTGCATGGTGACTGTGATTCTCCCGTAGCCGACATCGATCCAGTCGGCGCCGACGTCGATTTCACCCGGAAAGGGACCGTGGACGGAGTCGTATTTGAGGAGGTGAGCCAGGGTGCCGACCGGTGCGAGATCGTTGATAGCCACGACTTGGATATCCTGACGGCGAAGTTCGACCACCGAGCGCAACGTCAGTCTGCCGATGCGCCCGAAACCGTTGATCGCGACCCTGACAGTCATGCGCATTCCCTTTCGTTGATGAGAAATCGCCGCCGGGAACGAGTATCTCTCGCTACCGCTCGTAGGAAAATTGTCGCTCAAGTCGACGATATATGCGTGACGCATAGACCTAGGCGTGGGTTCCGAGCAGGTCAACACGGCGAGGCGACCGGGGTTGACTGTCCGTTTCCGGCGCCTGCTCGGCACCGTCGCGTAGAGCATGCAGCGCGCGACGGAACTGCGCGAGGAAGGGAAGGAGGATCTAAACGGTGTCTGACCTTGAAGCAGAAAAGGCTCTCGCAGCCAAAAGGGCAGTCGATGAAATCCAGGACGGCATGCTTGTCGGGTTAGGGACCGGCAGCACGGCGAACTACGTTCTGAAGTATCTTGGAAAGCGAGTTGCTGCCGGGCTCCGCATCACGGCTGTCCCAACCTCGCGCATGACCGAGGCTCTGGCCCGCGAATTGGCCGTACCGCTGGTTGCCTTCGGGGGTCTCAGTTCAGTGGACCTCACGATCGACGGCGCCGACGAGATCGATCAAAACCTCCAGGCAATCAAGGGCGGCGGGGGCGCTTTGCTGAGGGAAAAGGTTATTGCTGCGGCATCCGCTCGCGTCATCGCCGTGGTCGATTCAAGCAAGGTCGTAAGGCGGCTCGGCCGCTTTCCGCTACCCGTCGAAGTTTTCCCGTTTGCCGCTGAATTCGTCGGAGCGCGCCTCGCCGACCTTGGAGTTCCGGTGTCCCTCCGATTGCAGAATGACGATCCGCTTTTGACAGATCAGGGCAATCACATCCTGGATGTGGCCTTCGGGGTCATCACAGACCCGCAACAGACCGCACTCGCGATCGCAGCCATTCCGGGTGTTGCCGCGCACGGCCTTTTCCTCTCTGAGATCGATACGATCATCGTTGGGCGCGATGGTGCGGTTGACGTTAGACACGCGGATCGATCGTGATCCCAGTACTGCGGGTTGAACCTTTTGCCCCAGCCGCGTCCTTGATGAACCGAAGGGGGAGAGACGCCGGGGTTCTCTCAAGCCGCCATAGCCGCAGCGTATCGAGTGATATGGCAGCTCGTCGCAAACTACGACTGATGAAAATCGGATGTGCCTCGGTAAGTCTCTGACTTTGCGGGACTTCCGGTTGTTCTAACCTGCCAGATCAATACGCACCGAAGCTTGCTGTCTATGCGTCGCGCACATATACCCGCACGGATGGATGAACCTCGAGACCGTAACGTTTTCGGGGCGTTCGCACTTATGATCAGCGACGACATCGTTCGCGCTAGTTCATCGCGGGCGCCGGAAGAAGGACCTGCCGCGTCAGCGCTAGCGCTGCTCGCGCACCAGCCTGGGCTTTCGGTGAGAATGCTGGCGGTCGGCGTGGGCTTGTCGCACGCAGGGACGGTCCGCCTTGCCGATCGGCTCACTGCCGAAGGACTGATCGAGAGCCGGGCAACCGCGACTGACGGCCGCGTCCGTTCCCTGCACCTGACATCGGCCGGTCAGAAGGCGAGTGCTGCGATCCTAGCCGCAAGAGATAAGGTCATCGAAGAGGGCTTGTCGATCCTCAACAAAGACGAAATGAGGATCCTGGCCGACATTGCCGAGCGCGTCCTTCGTGGCCGTTTGGAGAACCTCGAGCACTCCTATCGCATCTGCCGCCTGTGTTGCTACGAAGGCTGTACCAATTGTCCTATCGACGCTGAGCTTCATGAGCGGGGGCAGGACCGCGAGTAACGGCCGCACCAGTGGTCTTGAAGCGCGTGCTCAATGCTACGCGATTAGGTAGGTGGCCAGAAAGCCAAGGACCGTGATAAGCCCGATGAACGGAGGCGCATTCTCGAAGGCTTCCGGGATCATGGCTTCGGCGAGCATGGCCAGTACGGCACCAGCGGCGAATAGGAGGATGGCAGGCTCCTGCGCCGATGCTGATCCGAGCAGGAAGTTTCCAACACCTGCCGCGATCGCGATTATAAGCGGTATCCCGATTCATATCGTGTAGATGTATGTGCGAGACCGGCCGGCCAGCTTCATGCCTGAGGTGCTCGAGAGTCCCTGAGGCACGTTCGCCAGAAAAAAGCCTACGATTACGGCCAGGCTGATCGCGCCGCCGCCGGCGACCGCCATCCCGATTACCAGGGCCTCAGGGATGCCGTCGAGCACGCTGCCCACGGCGATCGCAGCTCCACTGCCATGATGCTCCGCTTCGTTGGGTTGCTCGACGCACTCGCCACAACGCTTTCGGTCCCTCGCCCCGCGCCTAGCGAGGTACCAGTTTATGCCGCTGAAAATTCCCGCACCTACTGGCAAAGCGATGGTCGGCCATGTAGCCGCCCCGCCCGCATGTGGTCGAACGACGAGTTCCGTGGCGATCACGGCAAACAAGACACCGCCCCCGAACCCCATAATGGCGGAAACCATCCGATGACTGAGTTTGCCAGATAATGCATCTGCAACGATCGCACCCAAGAGCAAGCCGCTGCCAGACACTAGCCCCCACATGCCGGCAACGACGAACTCAGGGACGGGTGTCATAGGTGATCCCACCGTCGCAGCCTCCTTCAACAAACATCGACTTGCGAGCTGGCGCGTTCAATGGCGCTGTGATGTGCCAGCAGGTCGTGGCTTGGCCGCATCATCAGCGCGATCGGTCGAGGCGCCACGTGGGACGCGCGAAGTGGCAGCTATACCCCCTCGGATGTCGCACTAGATACTTCTGGTGCTCCGGCTCTGCCTCCCAGAATGGCTCCTCGGGATTGATCTCGGATAAGACTGGCCCGGGCCATCGACCCGATGCCTCGATATCCTCGATCGTTGCCAAGGCGACCTCCATCTGACGCTTGTCGGTATAGAAGATGGCGGAGCGGTAGCTTGGGCCGACGTCGCTGCCCTGTTGTTCGTACGTCGTCGGGTCGTGGATCTGGAAGAAGAATTCCAGCAGGGAGCGATAGCTCAGAACGGCGGGGTCAAAGACCACCTCCACCGCCTCTGCGTGGCCATGATGATCATGGTAGGTCGGGTCTACCGTTTCACCGCCGATGTACCCGACGCGTGTCGAGACGACTCCCCGCTTTTGCCGCAGCAAATCTTCCATGCCCCAGAAGCATCCGCCGGCGAGTAACGCTCGTTCCATCGGGTTTGCTTCGCTTTCGACAGACGGATCGCTCACAGATCCCTCGCTTCTGGGTCGGCTCGATTCCTCTTGATCATGCCGCCGGCTCGGAACTTTGCTTGGGTAAGGGTGCGTCGACGAGGTCGGTCTGGACATCTGATCCACGGATCAGCGTGAGGTCGACGGGACAGCGGTCGGCGATCTCGAGAATGCGCGCGCGCTGCTCCTCATCCAGAGGTCCTTCAAGGACAATCGTCCGAGTGAACCGGTCTGGAGGCATCATGTCCGCCACCTTCTTGTGCTCAACCCTCGTGCTCGCTCGTTCGAGCGGAAAGCCTTTGCGGTTGGCATAGAGGCGCATCGTCATCACCGTGCAGGCAGCGAGGCCGGCGGAAACCAACTCATATGGCGAAAGACCGCTCCCTAGTCCGCCGACCGATGTCGGCTCGTCCGAGTAGATCGAATGCTTGCCGCTGCGGACCTTGAGCTGGAACTTGCCCGCCAGCGTCTCGATGGCCTCGACTCCATCGGCAGCTTCAACCTGCGGAAGATCGGCCACGAGGGGTGGCAGGTAGCGATTGGCCCAGGTGGCGACCATGGCGGATGCAAAGTTCGCGTCGGCGGCATCTGCAAGAAGGTGATCGGCCGCATCGAGCGATACGAAGCTTTTCGGGTGCCGAGCAGCGACGAAGATGCGCGACGCATGCTCGACCCCAACCACCTGATCGAGGGGGGAGTGCAGGACGAGTAATGGACGACGGAGCGCAGCGACCGCCTTTTCTACATCCACCTGTTCGACGGCGTCGACGAAGCTGCGTCGGATGAGGAAAGGCCGGCCGGCAATGTCGACCGATGCCTCGCCTTCGCGTCTGATCGTGTCGAGATCGCTGGCGTTGAAGACCTTGAGGATGTGCTCGAGTTCCGCCGGCGCGCCGATGGTCGCCACGGCGACGATGTCCGGCAGATCGGTCGCAGCCATCAGAGCAGCGGTTCCACCTAGGCTATGTCCGATAAGAAGGGCGGGCGTCATCCCCGCGGTCGTCATCGCCCTTGCCGCTGACTTGAGATCCGTCACGTCCGCGGCGAAATCCACTGCCTCGCCTTCGGCGCCGCCGACCCCAGTGCCAGCAAAGTCAAATCGCAGGACGCCGATCCCTGCCCGTGACAGTGCGCGGGAAATGTGGACAGCCGCTCGGCTGTCCTTCCCGCACGTGAAGCAATGAGCGAAGATCGCCCATCCGCGAGGAGTGCCTTCCGGAGACTCTAGGAGCCCGCTGAGAAGCTTGCCCTCTCCGTTCTCGAACGTGAACTTCGCTGCAGGCACGTCGATACCTCCCAGAACATATGAGCGCGCCGTTCCAAGCCGGAACTCCGCATTCCTCCGCCATTCAACGATCTCCCCCACCCGCGAGCCGGGGCGAGCATTGCCTCGCGCTCTATCGTTGGGCCGGGCAGCACCTTGCATGGGCACCAGTCACGACAGGACATACCTTTTATATGCGTCGCGCATATAGACAACCCCTAACCGGCAAACTATATGCGTCGCGCATACTTCTCCTCCCGGTCTGTGAAGACGGGTCTACGAGACAGTGTGCGGCAGACACATGGGCCGAGGGGTGATGGAACTCAATCAGGTCAGCTATTTCATAAACTTGGCTGAGACGCTGAATTTCACCGAGGCTGCTCGGTTAAGTGGCGTGTCGCAGCCAAGCCTGACGCGTGCCATTCGTCGCCTGGAGGAAGAACTCGGCGGGGCGCTGATCTATCGGGACGGAAAGAACAGCCGGCTCACGGGCCTCGGCCAGGATGTTGAAGCGGAATTCCGACGTATGCTCTTGGCGTTGAGGAGCGTGCGCGATCACTCTGAAAACTGGACGATGGGGCGCCACCGCGTGCTTGACATCGCTGTCGCGCCGACCGTCGGACCGAAAAGGTTTGCATCCTTTTTCGAGGGCGCCCTGGAGGAAGTCCCGTCTATCGAGATCAGACTGCATTCACTTCAGTCGGGCGAAGACTCGTCGGAGGTCCTATCCGGCAAGTATCACGCGTGTATCCTTCCGCGGGAAGTTCGCCCAGATCGGAAGCTCGATGTTCGACCGCTCTTCCAAGAGCGCTTCGTACTCGCCTGCGCAGTGAGTCACCCGTTGGCGGCAGCGGAAATTGTTCGTGGAGAAGACTTGGCGAAATTCCCGTTGGTCGATCGCCTCAACTGCGAGTTTCGCGACCAGATACAAGAGCACTTTGCGCGGCGCGACGTAGTGATGCGCCCGCGCTTGCGTTCAGACCGCGAAGACTGGGTCCACCGCATCGTTGCCGAGGGTAGCGCGATATGCATCGTCCCGGAGCGGTCAGCCGCAGAGACCGGCCTCGTTACGCGGCCTATCGAGGGTTTCACGTTGGAAAGGGAGGTGGTGATCGTGACTGTTTCCGGATCGACGGCGCCGGTTGAAATCCGGAAAATCGCGCAGCTTGCGGCGCGACATGAGTGGCGGTGAGCCGCATCAAGCAAAGCGCCGAGGCTATGGAAACTATGCGCACGACGTATTGGATAAGTACGTATGCGGCTGCGATAGTCGACTAGATGACACATCAGCCATGCTGATCGTGGTGCGCCTAAAGTTCTGGACTTAGCATTGGAGGTCTAATCATGAAGTTTGAGAAAACACAGGCCGCAATCGATCGCCTGACCCCTGAGCAGCGTCGCATCACTCAGGAGCACGGCACCGAGAGGCCGTTCACCGGTGAATACAATGACAACAAGGAGCCGGGGATCTACGTCGACGTTGTTTCGGGTGAGCCACTGTTCGCATCCACCGACAAGTTCGACTCACGCTCCGGCTGGCCAAGCTTCACCAAACCGATCGTCCCTGCGCATGTCAACGAAGTGCGGGACAGCTCCCATGGGATGACAAGGACCGAGGTCAGGTCGGTGCATGGTGACAGCCATCTCGGCCACGTCTTCCCGGATGGCCCCGCCGACCAGGGCGGCCTGCGCTACTGCATCAATTCGGCAGCGCTCCGCTTCGTCCCCCGCGATGAGATGGAGGCCGAGGGATACGGTGAATATCTCGATCAAGTAGAGGAGGTTTAACATGCATCAGCGCGCAGTTCTCGCTGGCGGCTGTTTCTGGGGTATGCAGGATCTGATCCGCAAGCAGCCGGGCATCATCTCGACCCGCGTGGGCTACACCGGCGGCGACGTCCCCAATGCCACCTATCGCAATCACGGCACGCATGCCGAGGGGATCGAGATCACCTTCGATCCCGAGGCGACGAGCTACCGGAACATCCTGGAATATTTTTTCCAGATTCACGATCCAACGACGAAGGATCGTCAAGGCAACGACCGCGGAGCCTCCTACAGGTCCGGCATCTACTATGTCGACGAGGAGCAAAAGCGCATCGCCGAGGACACGATCGCCGATGTGGATGCATCCGGGCTCTGGAATGGCAAGGTCGTCACCGAGGTCGAGCCCGTGGGCGACTTCTGGGAAGCCGAGCCGGAGCATCAGGACTACCTCGAGAAGCGGCCGGGCGGTTACACATGCCACTTCGCACGACCCGACTGGGTGCTTCCAAAACGCCAGGACGCCGGCGGCGCGCACGGCGCGGCTACGGCATAGGCGGACTGATCGAGCGGATCCACGCTCCTTCATAGCATCAGCAGTTCCCTTCGTGGTCGCGTCGCCATGCGATCTGGCCACGAAGGGATGATCGTTCTGACAGTCTGTTGGACCGGCTTATTTCGAGAATTGCAGCCGAATGCCAGATCTCTCCTCATTCCCGATCGCGCAGAGGTGGCCAGCAGCGCATCCTGATCGCCTGCAGCTGTATGCGGCACCGACGCCCAACGGCGTCAAGGTTTCGATCATGCTTGAAGAGGTCGGTCTGGCATACGAGCCGCACTTTGTAGACATCTCCAAGAACGAGTCGAAGGACCCCGCGTTCGTCTCGCTCAATCCGAACGGCCGCATCCCGGCGATCATCGACCCCCATGGGCCAGGCGGCGTGCCGATCGGCGTGTGGGAGTCCGGAGCGATCCTCGTCTACCTGGCGGAGAAGAGCGGAAAACTCATGCCGACCGCGCCTGAGAGGCGGTATGACACGCTCGCCTGGGTTTTTTTCCAAGTGTCGGCAGTCGGACCGATGTTCGGTCAGTTGGGCTTCTTCCTGCGCTGGGGCGGCAAGGACTTTGAGGACCGGCGTCCTCTGCAGCGCTTCGCGGACGAGTCCAAACGCCTACTCAGCATCCTGGATCGCCAGCTAGACGGGCGTGACTGGATCGTAGGCGAATACTCCATTGCTGATGTGGCGACGCTCGGCTGGGTGAACGCGCTCGTCACGTCATACAATGCCGGCGGACTGCTCGAGTACGAGACCTTCTCCAACATATCTGCTTGGCTTAAGCGCGGGCTAGCGCGGCCGGCGGTACAACGCGGCCTTCTCGTTCCGGAGAGACCCGCATGACCGTCATAGCAAGCTATTACTATAACGAGGGGAAACGCGTAAAAAAGGTCGCGATCGATGAGCGTATAGCCCATGACAACAGCCGCTCGGGCTTTTGTTGGATCGGGCTGAGTGAGCCGACAGCGGGGGAGCTTCGCTCCTTACAGGAAAGCTACGGCCTCCACCCCCTTGCCGTCGACAACGCGATGCACCCGCAATGTCCTCCGAAGCTCGAGGTATATAACGACGAACTCTATGTCGTGGCCAATACGGCTGAGCTGGACGGGGACCGGATACGCTACGGCAAGACAGCGATCTTCACCGGTCACAACCACCTCATTACGGTCCGGCACGGTACGCCTGGTGCGTTGGGAAATCTTCGAGAGCAGCTTGAAGCGTCGCCAGCGCAATTTGGCAAAGGCGTCGACTACGTCCTGCATGCGATCCTGCATCGGATTGTCGATCAGTACCTGCCGATCTTCGAGATGATCGAAGACGACGTTTTGGCTATGGAACGTCGATCACTGGACGACTTCCTCGGCCGCGAAGAGATCGCTCGCATCTTCGGCCTGAGGTGTGAACTGACCAGGTTTCAGCGCATGCTGGGAGCGATGGCCGAGCTTGTGCGCAAGCTCGTACGGGGACACTTCCCCTGCATCAGTGCCGAGGTCCGACCGTACTTTAACGATGTCGCAGACCACGTTTCGCGTGTGCAGGCAATGGTAGACGGCCTCCTGCAGGTTCTGTCCACCGTCTTTGAATTCAGTAGCCTGCTTGAAGCGCAGCGGATCGGGGTGATCACCCGGCAACTCGCCGCGTGGGCTGCGATACTCGCCGTACCCACGGCCATCGCCGGCATATACGGGATGAACTTCAAGCACATGCCGGAACTCGAGACAGCCTATGGCTACTTCGTCGTTCTCGGGGTGATGACGTTGTTCTGCCTCTTCCTGTTCGTCCGCTTCAAGAAGTCAAAGTGGCTGTGAGGATCGCGTCAGGCGCCTTCCGTGATCGCGGCCAAAGCGCAGTTCTCGCTAGGACTGCTCCAATCAAACGTGAACTAAAGGTGCATTGATGAAGAGTCAGGTGACAGACGTCTTACAGGAGGTGCAGTCATTCGTCTCGAAGGGCTATGATCGCGAATATCGCATCAAAGACGGGCGCCTGTTCGATCTTGAGCTTGGATCAACGCTGGATGCCTGCACGATACAAGTGGATGCAGCCTTGCGCTTGGAAAGTGGCGACAATGCGGGAGATGCATCGAACATCTATGCGATCACCGATCCCGCAACCCAGCACAAAGGGCTGCTGATCGATGCCTTCGATGTTTTCGACGAGATCTGCCACCGTGACTTGGCAGAGCGTCTGCTCGAGCGCCGCGAGACGACGCCAACAGGCGATGAAGATGTTCCGAGTAAGCATGGTCTCCGCAAGGTTTACAAAGCTGAGTTCGAGAGCGATCCCGAGCGTTACGTCCTGCGCGAAGGCTTTCCGGATTTTCCTGCCTGTCCATTCGGCGGCGCCTTCAGCATCCTCGGCTTCGACACGGCAGAGCAAACCTACGTTTGGCTGGTCACAAGTATCATTCGCGACCCGCGGCTAATCCGCATTCCGTATCAGGGCGAAGACGTGATCACAGACGAATGATGTGAACGGCGAGCAGGGCACCGTCGAGCCGGTCACTGCGCTGTCAGAGTGTAAGTTAACGAACCTAACGAGGTGGTGATGGACTGGAACAAGGATCACGTCCGGGAAACGATGCTCTCGCTCGAAGCGGCTACCTTACACGGTGCTCGCGAGAATTACCTGGACTACGTTTCCACTGCTCGTCTCGATCGGAGCGAGCCGATCGAGAACGATGAACAGGCGCAAGCTGAAGTCGCGAGCGATCTTGCAGAGGCGCTCGACGACACGCTCGATGATTATGCCGACAAGCTCGACAAGCTTAGGACGATCGACTTCGGACCGAAGTCCGCCGTCGCAGAAGGTGCCCTGGTCAAGCTATCGGGGCGCTACTTCGTGATTGCCGTTTCAACGAGCAAATTCGTGTGCCACGGACAGGAGCTCATGGGGATCTCCACGATGGCGCCGATCTATGAAGCCATCGAGGGGGCTCGACCCGGAGAGACGGTGCAATTCAAGGGCCGGAGCCTTTTGGTCGAGGAGGTCGCGTAGGATGTCGTCCGGGCATTCCTAGCCCATACCGCGCTCATCCCTGTCGTTCGCTTGTACCATCGCGTCAAGCGAACCCGTGATCATCGGTGTGCTCGGGCAGCGCGTGGCCTTCGCTGCCGCGGTGCGGACGGGGCATCCACGGACGATTGCCAGCACTGACAGGATGGTCAGAAGCGCTGCAGCGTACAGGAAGAGACCGCCAGGACCCGCGAGGCTCATTGCGGCTCCTCCGATCAAAGGTCCCACCGCAGTTCCCACACCGTTGATGAGCAGAAGACCACGCGCGGTTCCTAGCAGCTGTCCAGCCGGAAGATTGTCGTTCGCGATCGCCACGCACAACGAGTAAATCGGAATGCCGAACCCGCCGAAGAGCGCGCCTGCGACGAGAAGCAGGGGCAGGGGGGCTTCGGTCGCCAGCGCCACGCCGGCTGCCGCCAATGCAGACGCCAAGGCGGCGCCGGCGATGATCAGATTGCGAGGCACCCGGTCAGAAAGCCAGCCGAGTGGCCATTGCAATGCAAGGGTTCCCCCAAGGACACTGGCCATGAACGCGGAGATGCCGCCGATGTCGAGTCCGATACTTTGCGCGAAACTCGGACCCAACCCCCAAAATCCGCCAATGGCTAGGCCGGCCAGGAACACTCCGAATGTAGCTAAAGGGGAGACTAACAGGAGATTTCGAAACGCGACTGGTTCCTGTGTCACCTCGGCTGGCGAGTGGCTTGGCAGAAGCGTAACAGGGACGACAGCCGCCGAGATCAGGACGGAGACGATAAGGAACAAGGCCACTCCCGCTGGGGGAGCTACGTTGAGGAGCGCTTGTCCAAGGGCCCATGAGCCCATGGATGCAACGCCGAAGATCGACAGGAGCTGCCCGCGCGTCGAAGGCACCGCGTGCGCGTTAAGCCAGCTCTCGGTCGACAGGATCATGCCGGCGTAAGCGAAGCCGGTGACCATGCGCAGGGGCATCCATGCCCACGGTTCCACCAGCACGGCGTGGAGAAGGGCAGTGATCGATGCGACGGCCGCGAAGCCGGCGAACGTCCTTACGTGGCCGACGGATACGATGATGCGCGGCAGCACTAGTGCACCGATGGTGAAGCCTGAGAAGTAGGCGGACATCATCGCGCCGATGCTGCCGCTGGAAAACTCCTCCTGCCCAGCCCGGACGATCAGCAGGGTGCCCAGCAGGCCGTTGCCCATCATGAGGAAGGCGACGCTCATAAGCAGAGCCGCCACTGGCGCAAGAACGAGACCGCGCGTGCAAGCCGCCCTGAGCGATTTCATCGTGGAGGGCATGAGCTACCCTGACCCTCCTTTCTCTTCTCCGCACTGCACCGCACGGTGCTAAAGATCACCGCAGCGAGCTTGCGAGGTTGGTACCCTTCGAGCCTCATGAGCCTGTTGCGGGTCGTTGATATTCAGCGGCGCTGATGAAGCGGTCGAAAGACTCGCACCAAATCACGACGGTGGTGAATGCGGCGACGTCGATGTCGGGCGCGACGGAGATGATGAAGCCATCGAAGGTTTTTACGTCACCGACACGGCGGGACATGTGCTTGATCGCGAGAAACTCGTCTTTGGTGCGCACGAAGTGCGGGGCGAGGTAGAGCTTGTAATCGGGGCCAGGGGATAGGCGGCCGATATGCGCTATCTGGTCGCGCGACACCTTCACGTTGCCTTCGCCCCAATGAACGAAATCGCTGCCCTTCAGACTACGCTTGAATTGCCCAGTGTAGAGCGCCTGTCTCACGGCCGATGCTAAGTCAGCTGCATCTGGCGCAGGCGGTGCCGTCAGGATCGGCAGAGCGTAAATACCGGCAGCAAACCCCAGTGCCAGCATCGCGACGTGGGTAGTGGCAAGGATGAGCCAGCGGCGCATCGATCAAGCTCGATCCAGATGTGCCACCAGCTTGTCCGCGTCCAAATGAAAGTCCGAGAATACTACCGTCCCGCGGGCATCGATCACGCTGAACCACGGCGTGCCACGAGTGTGGTAATCCTCCATGAACGTCGGGAGCCGCGCGCCCTCCATCAGCGGATCATGGCCGAATGGCACCGGAAGCCCATACTTCGACTGGTTTGGTCGCAGCTTTTCGAAGGTGTTCTCCTGCTCTCCCTCAAACACTGTTTGAATCACCGCGAAACCAACGCCTCGATTCGCCAAGTCGGCATGGAGCCGCTGTAGCGTGGGAAAGCCGTGCACATGACAGCCGCGGCACCAATGCTGAAACGCGAAGAGGATCTTCGGTCCTAACCCAAGATCGGAGAGCTTGACGGGAGTGTCCAGCTGCTTGCCGTCCGCTCCGATCCATTCTCTAACACGAAGTTCAGGGGCAAACTGTTCGACGTCGGTCATGACGAGATTCCTCTCCTCCGAATGCCCGTCAACACCTGGAGTATAACGAGGACCAGCCCTCGGCCGAACTCGTGGTGATCCATCTCCGCTTTTGATCCGGAGATCCTGGTACACTGTTTTCTAGGGCATCAAACTCAACCCGGGCGGCGGGTACTATGAAGCTTGCGCCCGCGCCTTTCCAATAGCTGGAGAGTATAGTTTCCATGTTTGCGGGGCGGTGGCGGTGATTTGGATTTCGCCTCACTACATAGTGGGCATGACAATGACTGGAGTTTCGCATCGCGACCATCGCGAGCTTGGCGACGTTCCATGGCTGCGCGGCTACGACCACGGCATGGCGCTGGCCTCCGCGCAAGGCAAACCGGTGCTGCTGCTGTTTCAGGAAGTGCCGGGTTGCTCGACGTGCGTGCACTTCGGGCAGGACGTTCTTACGCATCCGCTCATGGTAGAGCTGATCACCGACCGGTTCGTGCCGGTGGCGATCTTCAACAACCATCCTGGAGCGGATGCCAAAATCCTGCGCCTCTATGGCGAGCGATCCTGGAACAATCCGGTCATGCGGTTTCTCCGACCCGATGGCGCCGAGCTGCTGCCGCGCTTGGCCGATCGCTACGATCCGCTCGGGCTGCATGAAAAGCTCAGCGCCGTTTTGCAGATGCTCGACGGTGATGTCCCGCCGTACTTCCGTTTGCTCGGGCGCGACTTGCTGATCGAGAGTGGCCTCACCGAAAACGCTGTCTACATGACGCCCTGTTTCTGGTCGGGCGAGACAAGCCTTGCACAGCATCCAGCGGTGATCACGACCGATGCGGGCTGGGTGGATGGCGAGGAAGCGGTGCAGGTTCAATTCGATCCGAAGACGGTCACGCGGGCCGACTTGAACGCTTATGCTCGTGTAGAAGGCTTTGCACCGGCGGCGCCCGGCGGCTTCAGCGTGGATCGGGAGCCGCAATTCTACCTGCGTAAGAACATCGTCCGCCATCTGCCGCTGACGGCGGCGCAGCGAACTCAAATCAACCTGGCGCTGCCCTACCGCAGATCCATCCCCGAGTTGCTCAGCCCGTCGCAGGCCGCCTGGCTTGCCAATCCGCTTTTGCAGCGAGTGAGCAACGCAGAGACTTACCGCGAAGACATTCGCCATAGCTGGCCGGCGCGGAGGGCGCAGCTTGGTTCGGCTCGCAAAGCCGATTGATGTCGAAGGGTCTCAACGAAACTTAGGTTTGCGGTGGGCTCGGTGATCACGCGGAAATTGATGCCTTCGTGGCTATCGAAACTATAGTGACAGGGTATTGGGAAAGAGCGTTGCTCTAACGGTATAGTCGGAACGTACTCGTCACGGTTCCCGGCGGGTGACGTCTGTTAATACTGACAGAGCATCAGGTAACGAGTTTTCTCAAGATCCGTTTTCGAGCGGATCCGCGTGCGAAAAGTCCCTTGTCGCAGGAGTGTGAGCGGAAAACCAGGCCCGTGCTGTCGCGACGAGAAGGAGAGTCCGGCATGGTCACAAGAGGTTTTACCGGACGTGGATCGGGCGGGGATCAGTCCGGCCGTATCCCCCCTGGCCAGCATCTCGTCGACAACTTCCCGGTTCTCACAGCGGGACCGACGCCGAACATCGATACCTCGAAGTGGAACTTTACGGTCAAGGTCGGACCAAAACCGGCGAAGGTCTGGGACTGGAGCCAGTTCAACGCTCTGCCACAGACCAAGGTGAAGAAGGACATCCACTGCGTCACTTCGTGGTCCAAGCTGGACACGGCTTGGGAGGGCGTGCTGATCGAGGACATCCTGGCCGATGCTGGACTCGAGCGCCCGACCGATTTCGTGCTGGTGCATTCCTACGATGGCTATTCGACGAACGTCCCGCTGGCGGATCTGCTCGCCGATAAGGCGATGGTCGCGCTCAAATATGCAGGGCAGCCACTTCCGCGTGATCACGGTGGCCCAGCTCGGCTGCTCGTTCCGCACCTTTATTTTTGGAAGTCGGCCAAATGGGTGAAGGCGTTACAGTTCACGACGCGCGATGAAGCCGGTTTCTGGGAGCTGCGCGGCTATCACATCTACGGCGATCCATGGCGCGAGCAGCGGTACACGCATGATTGAGAGCGCTGTGCAGGCTGCGCTGTGGCAGAAATCCGTCGTTGAAAGAATCGTTCAGCAAACGCCGGCCATCAAGAGCTTCTCCCTCCGGTTGGGCAACCCATTCACTCATGTGGCGGGTCAGCACGTCGATGTGCGATTGACCGCCCCTGACGGCTACATGGCGATGCGCAGTTATTCGATCGCCTCACCACCTGATGGGTCAGGCATTGTTGAGCTCGCCATCGAACGCCTTCCGGACGGGGAGGTCTCGCCCTTTTTTCACGACGTGGCAGCGGTCGGTGACGAGATCGAACTTCGCGGGCCGCTTGGCGGACACTTCCTCTGGCCGCAGGACGCAGCTGGGCCTGTATTCTTGATCGGCGCAGGCTCGGGCCTGGTGCCGCTGATGGCGATGATACGACAGCGCCGCGTAGAGGCGCAGAATGTGCCGACGGCGTTGCTCCTATCGGCGCGCACCGCTCGCGACGTCCTGTACGCCAAAGAGCTCCAAGCCATCGAGTTCGATGATCCCGGCTTCGTGCTGTCGCTGGCGATCACGCGTGAAGCGCCGACGCGTGAAACCGACTTTGCGCGACGGATCGATGGCGCAATGGTCCAAGAGGTCATCACTCGCCTTCCCCGCACGCCTGCGCACGTCTTCGTCTGTGGTTCGAACGGCTTCGTGAACATCGCAACGGACGGCGCGCTGTTCGCCGGCCTGGACGCCGCGACAATCAAGACCGAGCGCTACGGTGGCTAACGGCGCAGATCCAGTGTCCCGGGAGACTATCATGAGCCGTTTCGCCAAACCCGTTTTCTTGGCTGCCGGTCTTCGGACCGCATTCGGTCGCGGGGGCGGAGCGCTGGCCACATACGATGCAATCTCGCTGTCTGTCCCGGTGGTACAGGCGATGGCCCAGCATGCCGAGCCCGACTTCGTCGTCTGGGGAACCGTGATACCGAACTTGGGCTGGAGCAATATCGCCCGCGAGGTCTGGCTCGACGCCAAGCTCAACCCGAGCGTGCCGGCATTCTCGGTCGTTCTCGCCTGCTCGACCAGCATGACTGCGACCTTCGCCGCTGCAGGCATGCTCGGCGGCGGAGCAGACCTGTCGCTAGTCGGCGGGGCCGAGGTCATGAGTCGACCCTCGCTTGCCCTGACGGCCGAGGCGTCCAAGCGGCTCACGGACCTCTTCGCAAAGGATGCAGGTGCCGCGCTGGCCGCGCTGCAGTCGCTTACCGTGCGGGACTACGTCCTGCCAACCAAGGGTTGGGCCAATCGCATCACCGGCCGTACGATGGGCGATCACATGGAGGAAACCGCCAAAGCCTGGAACATCTCGCGCGCGGCGCAGGACGATTGGGCGCTCAAGAGCCACCAGCGTGCAGTCGCTGGCTGGACTAACGGCTTTTTTGACGATCTCGTGGTCCCGCTTCCTGAGCTGACGCGCGACGCCAACCCGCGGGCCGATACGTCGATCGAGCGGCTCGCCGCGCTGAAGCCAGCCTTCGACCGGGATAGCGGGCTGGGGAGCATTACGGCCGGCAACAGCTCACCGATTACCGATGGCGCGGCTGGTTGCTGGGTCGCCAACGAAGCCGGCATTGCCAGACTGCCGACTGATACCCCGCACGTCCGGCTGGTCGATTACGAGGTATCGGCCGTCGATCTTCATACCGAGGGACTGCTGATGGCGCCGTCCTATGGCATCCCGCGCCTCCTCTCACGGCATCGGCTCGGCTTCTCCGACATCGCGCTGTGGGAAATCCACGAGGCGTTTGCAGCACAGGTGCTGGCGAATGTCGCGGCCATCACCGATCCCGACTGGGTGCGCGCAAAGGCGGGTGTCGAGGCGGACATGGGCCCGTTCGATTGGGAGCGGGTCAACCCCATGGGTGGCTCAGTGGCGATCGGGCATCCGTTCGGCGCCACCGGCGCCCGCGACCTCAGCCAGGCGGTGAAAGAGCTGTGGGCGCTACCGGTCGGAGCACGCGCGATCGTCAGCATCTGCGCCGACGGTGGCCAGGGCACTGTCGCACTTCTCGAACGCGTTTGAGGGGAGACCTGAGAAGTGAAGGCTATTCGTTTCCATGAGTTCGGCGCGCCGAGCGTGCTTCGATACGAAGATGCGCCAAAGCCGGAGGTGAAGCCGGGTGAGGTGCTGGTCCGCGTATCGGCGGCCGGGATCAACCCGCCCGATTGGTATCTTCGGGAAGGATATGCGGAGCTGCCGCCCGAATGGCGGCCGGAGGTCGCATTCCCGGCGATCCCTGGGTCCGATGTGTCTGGCGTCGTCGAAACTGTTGCCGATGACGTGCAGGGTTTCACGCCGGGTGACGAAGTCTTCGGGATGATCCGCTTCCCAAGCTACGGCGACAGCCACGGATATGCGGAGTACGTATCCGCGCCATCATCTGATCTTGCCCTCAAACCGAACACGATCGATCACGTTCACGCCGCAGCGATTCCGATGTCTGGCCTGACCGCGTGGCAGTTCCTGATCGGGCTGGGTCACGACGAGCCTAATCCTTTGCAGCCAGATAGGCACCGGCCTGTCCCGCTCGCGGGCAAACGGGTCCTTATCAACGGCGCCGCGGGCGGGGTGGGGCACTTCGCAGTTCAGCTCGCCAAGCAGGGAGGTGCGCGGGTCATCGCCGTCGCATCCTCTCGGCACGCAAAGTTCCTGGTTGATCTCGGCGCTGACGAGTTCATCGATTACACGAAGACGGCGCCGGAGGATGTCGTGCGAGACGTCGATCTGGTGATCGATGCTGTTGGGGGCCCTGCGGCAGACCGCTTCCTGCGCACGCTCCGCAGCGGTGGCGCTCTGTTTCCAATTTTCCCGTTAGGCTTCGCAGGGCACGACGAAGCAGCCCGGCTCGGCGTGACCGTGTCGGCGACACAGGTGAGATCAAACGGCGCGCAGCTCGCGGAGCTCGGGCGGTTGCTTGCAAGTGGGGCGGTCCGCGTCGCAGTGGACAGCACCTATCCACTATCGCAAGCGGCTGCCGCGCATGAGCGCGCTGCGGCCGGGCACATCCAGGGAAAAATCGTGCTCACCGTCGATGGCGCAGAGCCGCATCCTCATCGAGCAACTTCTGCGTCCCAAACGACGTGGCCGCCGCGTCTGACCGGACACTGAGGTGAAGGCGCTAGCTCCACCCTTTGATTCAGACCGCCAGCAGCTCTGCGCTGTGTCAATGGGTGCTCGCGTCAGCGGTGCGACGCGGGGGGGGCTTCGCTCTCCGGAGCGATGCTCGGTATCGTCTCGCAGTTTCGCGCCCTCACAAAGCAACTTTTTGCTGGGAGGAGAGCAGTGGGACTGAGCGCTGGCACGACTGCCATGAGCGCGATTTCGCGCCCCAAGGCACTTGCGGACCTGATGGTCCTCGACACTCCCGCCGAGCAAGCGTTCGACGACCTTGTCTTTGTTGCGGCCAAGGCTTGCGGCGTGCCGATCGCGCTGATCACCCTTCTCGATGTCGATCGACAGTGGTTCAAGGCCAGGTACGGTCTAGATGTCCAGGAAACGGAGATCGAGCACTCCGTCTGCCGGATCGAGATCGATCGTGCAGAGATGCTGGAGATCGCGGACCTGACCGCCGATGGGCGCACGGATTGCAATCCGCTTGTTACAGGCGCCCGGCACTTCCGCTCATATGCCGGCGCTCCCCTCGTCCTTCGTTCCGGGGCCGTTGTCGGCAGACTGTGCGTCATCGACACCGCGCCTCGCCCGGAGGGGCTGAGCGAATTGGAAAGGTCGATGCTGCGGGCCCTCGCCAGGCTTGCCAGCGAGAATCTCGAACTTCGTCGTATCGCTAAGGTCAGCGAGCGTCAGACAGAGTTGCAGGTCGCGTTGGTCGAGATCGGCGAGATCATTCGCAACAGTGGCGACGCAGGGCAGATGGCCTTGGCGACCGCCGCCGTTGTCGGGCGGGTGCTGACCGCCGATCGCGCCGGACTGGGTTTGGTCGATGATGCTGTAGAGGTGCTTGACGTCGAACGTGACTGGACTGCTCCCGGTGTCCTCAGCGTCGCCGGCCGGCACGCGCTTGACGAGTATCACGGCTTGCAAGCTCCCCTCTCCAGCGGAGATCCACTTGTCGTATTCGATTCCCTTGCCGACGAACGGACACTGCCGAACCTAGCGCTCGCCTTGCGCAATGGGGTGCGCGCGCTTGTCGACGTGCCGGTGCGGGACCCCGGCCGGACGACCGCCCTGTTCTTCGTCCATTCGACACGGCCCAGGTACTGGCTAGCAGAGGAGATCGCGTTTCTCCGCAGCGTCGCCGATCGTCTTGAGGCGGGCGTGGCGCGCCATCGATCTGAGGAGCAGCAGCGCATTGTAAACGGGGAGATCGCGCACCGGCTCAAGAACACGTTGACCATGGTGCAGGCAATCGCGAGCCAGACGCTGCGATCAGCGACCGACCGTGAGTCCGTCTATGCTTTCGAACGCCGCCTGATGGCGTTGAGCGGCGCGCACGACGCTCTGCTCCATAATAGCTGGGCGCGGGCTGACCTCGCATCCATTGCGACAAATGCCATCGAGGCGATCGGCTTCATGGATCGCGTCAGTATGAACGGCCCGCCGGTTGCGCTTGGAGCACAGGCAGCCTTGTCTTTCTCCTTAATCGTGCACGAGCTCCTAACAAACGCCTGCAAGTACGGGGCTCTCAAGGGCGACAGTGGAGAAGTATCGCTGACATGGGAAATCAAGAGCGACGGTGATGAAGCTGGCCTCATGATCAAGTGGCGCGAACGGGGTGGACCTCTTGTCATCCCACCGGCGCGCCGCGGCTTCGGCTCCAAGCTCATCAGCATCGGTCTAGTCGGGACTGGCGGTGTGGATACTCGTTACGATCCGGAGGGGTTTGAGGCCGACTTGCGAGCGCCGATCCGCCATCTGGCAAAGGGCTGACGTAGGAATGCGTATGATCATCAGGCCGATAATTCTCGTCGTGGAAGACGAGCCAATCGTCCGGCTGTTCGCTTCGGACATAATCGAAGAGGCTGGCTTCGAAGTGCTTCAGGCGGCGGACGCCACCGACGCGATCAGCACCTTGGAAGAGCGCTCAGATGTCCGCGTCGTATTTACGGACGTGGATATGCCTGGCGGGATGGATGGCATCATGCTGGCGATCTGCATTCGCGAGCGCTGGCCCGACATCCAGGTTATCATCACGTCAGGACGACCTTGGCCGCAGGAAACCAAACTGCCGAAAAACATGGTCTTCTTCCCGAAGCCGTATCGTCAGGACCGGGTGTTGGAGACGGTCCGGAAGATGGCGGCATGATAATTCGCGCCTGCGTATTGCGCATCGACGCCGCCGAGCGTCCGAGTACCATTAGACAGCGGGCCTCTCACGACCCGAAACCCAGGCTGTTTCCATGGTCGGGGAGGGATCGCCCGTGCTGCTGCTGATCCTCTCTTACCTCGCCGGCGCGCTGACCATCATCAGCCCATGCATCCTGCCGGTGCTCCCGTTCGTGTTCGCGCGAGCGGGTCAACCGTTCATGCGCAGTGGTCTGCCGCTCCTATTGGGGATGGCGGTGACATTCGCCGGAGTGGCCACGTTGGCGGCAGTCGGCGGCAGCTGGGCCGTACAGGCGAACAGCCTCGGGAGAGCGGTAGCGCTGCTGATACTGGGCGTGTTTGGACTGCTGCTGGCGTTCCCCGCGCTCGCCGATCGCGCCACCAGACCGATCGTCAGGCTCGGCGCCCGGCTCACGGAAGCTGCCGGACCAGAGCGGACTGGTGATAGTTTCTGGGCATCACTGCTCCTCGGGGTAGCCACCGGTCTTCTTTGGGCGCCGTGCGCCGGACCGATACTGGGGTTGGTACTGACCGGAGCCGCGTTGAACGGCGCCACTATCGGCACTTCGCTGCTGCTGCTGGCTTATGCCGCTGGTGCGGCAACATCGCTCGCGCTGGCGCTGCTCATCGGCGGACGTGTGTTCGCTGCGATGAAACGGTCGATCCGTGTGGGAGACTGGTTCCGCCGCTCTCTGGGCGCGCTAGTGCTTCTTGCAGTAATCGCCATCGCTCTGGGCCTCGACACGGGCTTATTGACCAAGCTGTCGCTCGCCGGAACGTCCACCGTCGAACAAAGACTCCTGGACAGCTTCCGGGTAGACGATCGTTTGGGGCAGACCAGCACTCTTGGGGATGGTCCGCTCGAAATCGAAGGGGAATTGCCACCGCTCACGGGCGCAACGAGTTGGCTGAATTCTGCGCCGCTCACGCGCGAGACGTTGCGCGGCAAGGTCGTCCTGGTCGATTTCTGGACCTATAGCTGCATCAACTGCCTGCGGACGCTGCCCTACGTAAAAGCCTGGGAGCAGAAATATCGGGCGGCCGGGCTGGTAGTGATCGGGGTTCACGCCCCCGAGTTCGCTTTCGAGAAGGATCCTGACAACGTCGCGAAAGCCGCGCGTGACTTAGGCGTCACCTATCCCGTAGCGCTCGATAACAATCACGCGATCTGGCGCGCCTTTGACAACCGTTACTGGCCGGCCCACTACTTCATCGATGGTCGCGGCCGCGTCCGATACCATCATTTTGGCGAGGGAAATTACGCCGAATCCGAGAAGGTCATCCAGCGGCTTCTTGCCGAAAATGGCCACGCGGTCGGCGACATGCGAACTGTATCGGTGCGCACTGCGGGATCCTCTGCGGCAGCGAGCTGGAACGATGTACGCTCACCCGAGACCTACCTGGGCTATGTGCGTGGCGAGCGTTTCACGTCACCGGGGGGCTTCGTGCGCGAGACCGCGCATGACTATGTCGCGCCGCCTCAGTTGCCCCTGAACGCCTGGGCGCTTTCCGGACGCTGGCTTGCAGGGTCGGAACATGCCTCGTCACAATCCGCCGGGGCCCGCATCGTCTACCGGTTCCATGCCCGCGACGTCCACCTTGTGCTCGGCCCTTCCGCTACGGGCCGACGGGTCCGGTTCCGCGTCACGATCGACGGCAAGCCACCCGCTAGCGATCATGGCTCGGACATCGACGACGCCGGAAACGGCACGATCGAGGGACAAAGACTCTACCAGCTCGTACGGCAGAAGGGCGCCGTTCGCGAGCGCACGTTCGCGATCGAGTTCCTCGATCCCGGCGCTCTGGGTTTTGCCTTCACCTTTGGCTGAGTCTGTTAGGTTTCAGCCGTTGCAATCCATCCCAACTACGTATGATCGGAGACGAGAGCCATGACGCCAAAGATTCTCATCTTTACGACCAACTGGTGCCCCTTTTGCCGGCGCGCGAAAGCACTGTTCACCGAAAAGGGTGTGAAATGGACTGAACACGACATCGAGGATGATCCTGCTCAGCGGCAGGCGATGGAGGAAGCGACAGGACGGAGCACCGTTCCGCAGATCTTCATCAACGGCAAGCACATCGGGGGCTCTGATGACCTCCTGGAGCTCGATGCCAAAGGCGAGCTCGACAAGCTTCTCGCTGGTGAGGTCTCCGCGACCTGATCAATGGTGCCGCTCACCCAATCGATAGAACGAAGAAGCGCACGATGGTTTCTGCAGTTTGGAACGACGCCACTATCGCCGCGAGCGACAAGACCGTGATTGTCGACGGCAATCACTACTTTCCGCCCGAAGCCGTCGATCATACTCGGCTCGAGGGAAGCGATCATTCGTCCGTCTGTCCGGTAAAGGGTCGGGCGCGCTATTATCACGTTCGGGTGGGCGAAGAGTGCAACCTGAACGCGGCTTGGGCCTACCCCAACCCGACACCAAGAGCCGAAGCGATCAGAGATCATGTCGCTTTCTGGAAGGGCGTTGAGGTTGCGTAGCAAGCTCCGCGCCGGGGGCGGCCGCTGATGCCGGCAGCGCTTCACGCTCGCGTCTCCGAACACGTCGGGCGGGCGCTCGACGGGCTGGAGACGTCTGGCGAGCTGCCGACCGGTCTCGCACGGAGCGGCGTGACTGTGGAAGCGCCGCATGACGCTGCGCACGGCGACCTGTCGACCAACGCTGCGATGGTGATGGGGAAGCGCGCCGGGGTCCCGCCGCGGCAGCTCGCCGAGGCGCTGGCCAGCCGGCTGGCGGCGCTCGAGGAAGTGACAAGCGTCGACGTCGCCGGGCCGGGCTTCGTCAATCTGCGGGTGACCGATGACGCATGGCGGGACGAGCTGGCGGCGATCGCACATGCGGGCGAGCGATATGGCAGTTCGGACACTGGTGCCGGCAAAACGGTGAACGTCGAATATGTCTCGGCTAATCCGACCGGCCCGATGCATGTGGGGCATTGCCGCGGAGCGGTCGTCGGGGACGCGCTGGCGAACCTGCTGGTGTTCACCGGGCACCGCGTAATCCGCGAGTACTACGTCAACGATGCCGGCGGACAGGTGGACGTCCTCGGGAGATCCGCCCACCTTCGCTACCTCGAGGCGCTGGGCGAAAGTATCGGCGACATCCCGGAGGGCCTGTATCCGGGCGACTATCTTAAGCCCGTGGGCCAGACCTTGGCTTCGGACTTCGGCGACCGCTACCGACATGCCCCGCAGGCCGCGTGGCTTCCGATCTTCCGCTCGCACGCCGTGGCAGCGATGATGGAGACGATCCGCGCGGACCTTACGTTGCTGGGCGTTCGCCATGACCGCTTCGCATCGGAGGCCGAACTTCTCGAAGCGGGACGGCCCGCCGCCGCCGAGGCTTGGCTGCGCGAGCGCGGCCTGATCTATGATGGCGTGCTTGACCCGCCCAAGGGAGAAACCCCGGAGGACTGGCAACCGATCGAGCTGCCGCTGTTCCGCTCGACGCTCTTTGGCGATGATCAGGACCGGCCGATCCGCAAGGCAGATGGAAGCTGGACCTACTTCGGCGTCGACCTCGCCTACCACTTCGAGAAGGCACGCGACGCCGATGAGATGATCGACGTCTGGGGTGCGGATCATGCCGGCACGGTGAAGCGCATCGTCGCAGCTACCGATGCCCTCACCGAAGGGCGCAAGCGCTTCGACGTCAAGCTGGTGCAGATTGTTCGGCTGCTTCGCGAAGGCGAGCCGGTAAAGATGTCGAAGCGTGCAGGCAACTTCGTGACCCTCGCGGATGTGGTGAAAGAGGTCGGCAAGGATGTCGTTCGTTTCACCATGCTCACCCGCAAGGCGGAGGCGCCAATGGACTTCGACTTCGCGAAGGCGGTCGAGGCGTCGCGTGATAATCCGGTCTTCTATGTTCACTACGCGTACGCGCGCATACATTCGCTTTCTCGACGAGCAATCGAGGCCAAGATCGACTTGAGCGCTGAGCCCGACCTTTCCCTCTTAGACGGTCGGGATTTGATCCTAGTCAAGCTGATGGCCCAGTTTCCGCGAGTAGTGGAGGCGGCCGCGTCAGCGCGCGAACCGCATCGGATCGCCTTCTTCCTCGCCGATCTGGCGGCGGCTTTCCACGCCGTGTGGAATGCCGGATCCGATGATCCGGCACGCCGCTTCATCCGCGACGATAACGCGCCGCTCAGCCGCGTACGGCTCTTCTTGGCAGCTGCCGTCGGACAGAGCATCCGCAATGGCTTGGCGCTGATGGGCGTCGAGCCGATGCAGCAGATGCCTCGGAACGACGTTGATTTCGGTTAAGCGGATGGGTTCGCTGCGCAGCGGTTGGGTAAGCCGGGTGGCTGGCTGGTCGGCGGTCATGCTGCGGATCGGCACCGTTCTTGCTCGCCGAACGAGGGCCATCTTCGGTTATGCACTCGCCGCCTGAAATGGAGAAAGCCGCCTTTGAGGCAGCGTTGGAACGGCTGCCAAGCGGCTACAGTGAAGGCGTCTTTGACGGCTACCGCTACGGCGTGACCGTCAAGCGATCTGACGACGGTCGGCGAAACAGTCTGTTTGCGAGAGATCTCGCCGCCACCGATATCGTAAGCTTCAACCTGTACCGCCTGGAAAGCGGCGAGACATTTCTCAGACCCTGCGAAATGTCCTCAGACAAGGTAGTGAAGTTCGTGCTCGGCTTCACGCCCTCAGAATAGCCTCGTGTCGAGTTCTGTTTAGCCACTGCCATGAGTGTTTTGCTCGCAGCCTCCGTAACGTCAGGCTATCGAAACTATAGCCGCGAGTCATTGGACTTAGACCTTGGGCAGCCTCATTCTGATGGCCTCTACGGCCTTAGGGGAATCGATGCCGGCTCCTGCGAAAGCCACCGATCAGGGAGCCTTCTGATGACCGACGCTACAGCTGCGCAACTTGCGACTCCGACCGACCTTGATGAGGCCGCAACGATGACCGTAGCGGACGCACTTAAGATTATCCTCGCAAACAGCTATGCAGTCTACCTGAAGACCAAGAACTTCCACTGGCATGTCTCTGGACCCTACTTCAGGGACTACCATCTTCTTCTCGACGAGCAGGCTGCGGAGATCCTGGCCGTTACCGACGCCATCGCCGAGCGCGCCAGAAAGACGGGCAATCGCACACTTACATCGATTGGTGACATCGCGCGGCATCAGACTATCCGAGACAACGATGCCGAGTTCGTGACGCCGCAGGAAATGCTGGCCGAGCTAAGGGCCGACAACCTCCATATGGTGGAAGGGTTTCGGAAGGCGAAGGCAGTCGCGGATGAGGCAAAGGACAACGCCACCTCTGGCTTGGTCGACGCTTGGACCGATGAGGCCGAACGCCGTGCTTGGTTCCTGTTCGAGGCCAGCCGGCCGAGCCAATGAGCGCTAGCCCGAGGTAGAAGATGTTGAAGGTAGGCCTTGGCGGCGGTTGCCATTGGTGCACCGAGGGGGTGTTTCAAGCATTACGAGGGGTCACGCAGGTCGATCAGGGCTATTTGCAATCCGAGCCACCGGCGGACACTTGGGCCGAGGGCGTGGTCGTGACGTTCGACCCGTCCACCATCAGCCTGGGAATGCTCGCCGAGGTACATCTTAGAACGCATTCATCGAGCAGAGCTCGTTCCCCGCGTGGGAAGTACCGCAGCGCAGTCTATATCTTTGAGCCCGGACAACGGGCGGAAGCTGAGCGAACGGTGCGCCGGTTCGCGGAAGAAGCCGCAAAGACGATTCACACGCAGGTGGTGCCGTTCGTCGACTTCTTGCCATCGCAGGAGCGCTACCAAAACTACTATCGCAACGATCCCAATCGGCCATTCTGCCGCCGATACATCGATCCGAAACTCGATCTCATCCGCCGCGAGTATGCGGAACATGCGCTACCAGGTGGGTGAGCGCGTGTGTGCCTCGTCGAGCTGGAAGGTGAGGTCGATGAAAGACCGCTTTGTTGTGCGCTGCCGATTTTCTGCATGCGGCGCCCATCTGCTCGCGAGTAGATCCCACGCGGACTCGCAGGATTACCCGGTTAGTGAGAGCGATCTTTCTCGGCAGACGGTTTGAAGGTGCGCTCCCTCAGGAAGATCAGGTCTGAAACGGCAATGCAACTTCGGAGCGCGCGTTAGGGGAGGTAGATCGATGATGGTCCCGATGATCTCAGTTCTGTCGCCGTCCCGGCTGTGATCGAGGGGGTTAAAGGAACATGCAGGTGACGATCCTCGCGATCATTACGGATGGCACACACTGCCTGAGCCTCCATCATTCCCATCTTGCAGCCTGGAGCCAACTCATGAGCTTCATCGACGCGAGATGGTCCGAGCGTATGGGATCTACAGCTCCGCCGGCTGATGACGAGGCGAAAGCGCAGATGTTCTTTCGACACAATGATGACGACCTGTACGCGATCATCGATGCTGACGTCTCGGAACTCCAAGAGGCGTTGGGTTCGGCCAGCGACCCCGTCATTGGTTAGCGCGGCGGCCCGCCAAGCTGCTTCGACCACATCGAACCAAGGGGCGCTCTATGTTCGAATGCCTTATTCTTGGCGACAGCATCGGGCTTGGCACAGCGAAGGCGATTAACAGCCAGTACGCTCCACGTTGCGACGTTCAGGCGGTCGAAGGGGCGACGGCCGCGCAGATCCTGAGTTGGAGAAGGCCGATCAAGATCTATGGCAGTTGCGTCTTTGCGATCGGCTCGAATGATCCGCCCGGTGCGCCCCTCGCCAGAACCCTCTCGCGCATCCGCGGCAGCATCTGCTTTCGTCGAGTGATTTGGTTGCTCCCGTACGCGCGCGGCCAGGCCTATACTGTCAGCTCGGTAGCAGCTCGGTACGGAGATGAGACCGTCGATCTCACCCGGTTTCCATCCGTGGATCACATACATCCTCGCAGCTACTCGCAGCTGGCATCGGCGCTTCTCCGACGGCCATGACCGATTTATCTCCGCACAGTCATATGGTTGGTAATTGGCTTGGAACCCTGCCGGTCAACAGGCATTCACCTAGCAGCAGCAAGGCTGGTAATGGCCCATCTGAGCGAAGCTGAACTGACCAACTGGACGGCGCTTTATACCGCGACCGCGCTGTGCTGCGCGATCGCGATGAGCTTGGCCATCCTCGTTCTCGCCTGCCGTCTCTGGCGTGAGAAGGTCTGGACGCAGCTGCGAGGTGCCAGGCAAGTGGCGCTTTTCCTGCCGAGGACCTGGTGGCGGTGGCAGAAGCTCTACCTGCTCTCGACGCCCGTAACGCTCGCGATCGTCATCTCGTTCGGTTTGACGTTAAGCTGGGGCTGACCCACTAGAGGCCGAGGGCGTCAGTCAGTCGGGCTACCAGCACTCCAGCGGCGCAGTCGGTCGTTGTGACCGTCA
>CANYBF011208072.1:0-17501 GCA_948192965.1 Dalechampia spathulata | reverse complement strand
TTCATAGTTTGGAGGTTGGGTATGGTATAACATAGTTGAAGGTATTTGAATATCAATAGAGAATTCACCACCCCAGATTAATAGTAGGGGTTATCTCAAAGATTCATGAAGTAGTCTTTATTCAGGAATCTCTAGCCAGAGTATGTGGATACTATTGGAGGCTAGTTCACAGGAAAGGAGATAGAAGCAATCATTGATTGCTTGGATTCCTTCATTTGCATATGGATACTATTGGAGGCTACCTACTTTAGTGGTTTTTTGTTTGCTACAACCATAAACGGCATAGAGATCAAGAACGAAGGAGAACTGCATTGATATGTAAGAGCTACTATCTTATGCCATATCTAATCTCTAATTTAGTTTTCTTATGTTTTGATGCAAAGATCCTCGCTTGGTTTATTGATTTAAATAAAAATTTTAAATTTCTTCCATTGCTTAAGAACATAGCAAACCAATAGTTCCTTGTAGTGTAGAAGTTATTCCTCTATTATATGATAATATTGGAGTAATAGCCCCAGCAAAGGAGCCTAGTTCTCACCAAAAGAGAAAACATGTACTAAAGAGATACCATTTAATTACAGGGATCATTAGTATAGGAGAAATAGAGGTTAATAGAGTTCCCATAAAGCAGAACATGGTGAACCCTCTCATTAAGGCATTAACACAGAGTAAGCATGATAGACATGTAACTTCCATGGGATTGAAGTTTATGTATGATTGACTGTAGCACAAGTGGGAGTTTGTTAGTGTATGCTCTAGATCATCATGTCTTATTGTATTGAACAATTTATTAATAAAAGGCATTATTCATGATTTAGTGCACTTGAAAGGTTATTAACTAAATAATGAATTCCAAGATATTGGAATAGTACAAAGGAATTCGTAAAGAGTTTATGAAATGAGATTCTTATTGTATGCAAATGTTCAATATCTAAATTATCATTGATCAATATATTAACAAGTTATGATCAACACATGTTATACTTCCTTATGAGATGATTCTAATTCATCATGACAAGAGTTATCTAAAGTGAACATGTGGATGAGCAGTTTGGGATTGACTCATTGGAGGCCTTACCAGTGAGATTTTATATGGATGATTAATCTATGTATGTAAAATATATCTCTCTCATATCAGTAGTGCATGTATCCTTAAGACTTGATATAATAAGGTTATCTTAATTATGGATGACTATGTTTTGACTCCTATATTTTTATTCCTCCTAAGGAGTCATTCATAGCTCAAAGGTTGGATATGGTGTGAAGTAGTTGAAGGTATTTATTTATCAATAAAGGATTCACCACCCTATATTAAATGTAGGGGTTTTATCTCATTGATTCATGTAATATTCTTTATTTAGAAATCTCTAGCCTGAGTCAAATGCCTATGGATGAATGAGTTTCATAAAGGCATTTTGGGTATAAATATTATGGTACATGAAACATCAAATTTAAGGCATGATTTAACACACTTGATTATGCATTGAGTTGACATTAATCCATACTCAAACCTATATGAGATAATGGATGGTAAAAGGAGTTTATTCCATGGAATCTGATATGGCAGGGTTGTAATCAAACTAATGACCTATTGAAATTTGGGTAGTCATGATGTGTGACTAGACACCACTATTGATTTACATATGATGTTATTAAATATGTTTATATGTTGCCAACATGTCAAGAACCTAACAGGTCGTACACTAAAAGTAAGAGGAATGATAATCATGAATGGATGTTGATGAAATAATGTTTTATGGTTATAGGGTAACCTATATTTTTTATATTCATTTGATAGAGCATGAAACGAGCTTCGATTTGATACCATGATCACTTAAAATCTAATAAATAAAACTCAAGATACAAGTGATTTAAGTTGACATGTTCAATATGCATGGTATATACGGGATTAGGTTGAATTAAATGGCTTAATTATCAATATATGATTGTCACATAACTTATCATGTACTTCTGGTAAGGAGATTTAAGTTAGTCACATGACATGTTTGAGTCATGATAAGTTTATATTCGGATGATGAGGCAGATGATGGCTAATATCACTCATCTGATTGAGCGGTTAGAATGCTACAACATTACTATGAAGTATCCTAGTCCTAGTTAAGAGGAGGGTAAAACTGATGATAATAATGATGATCAATGATCCAGTGCCAGCCTCCACAATGCTACATTGCAATCTCTTAGCTTTAGTACTAGGATAGTAGAGTAGGATTGTACAACCTTGCATGGTTTCTACTTAGTATAATCGATTGTGGTGTACAAGTGTCAAACATTGTTTGATGTTGAGACTACTATATCTTTATAGATTTTGATAGTGAAGCCATGATTATTTGCTATGTTTATTCTTCTTCCATAATATTATGCATTATGTTCCAGTATCAAAACATGACCCATCTATCTTTTCCTGTACAAGCTTAGGTAAATGATGACTCAACAGTCTCTTTGTAATTTTTGTACATTTTCTTGACAGTTGGATGATACCAAGCTCAGCCGACTGAGCAAGTTTAGGCTTTAGCACCTTAAGATGTTTCAGCTGGTCTCTATTAATTTTGCTTTCTCATATGCCACCATATAGTTCTAGGACCTAATAGCCTATGTCTTTTGATTTGGACATGTGCAGCTGTGTCTAATGTATGAGGAGTTTGCTACCATCCTCAAAGATTGATACAGTATGATGGTGATGCTAATGATGCATATGCCTATTAAAGATTCAATTTACTATCTGATTAGGGCATTTGATGTTAGCCTTACTATAGCAAGATCATTACTGACTGCAAAAGTTTTTGTAGATCTTTGTACTATCTTTCAACTATACAGTCATAAGCTAGTGATTACCCCTTCATAGCTAAGGATATATTAATTATTTAATTACACTTTAAATATTTATATATCACTTCGAATTAAAAACAGAAGTCAAAACTAATAAGAATCCTTATCATGGTCAAATTTCTCCTTTTAAGAGTTTTAATTCAAATAAAACACTTATTAATCTTCAAAATTAATAAAATTTCATTTTTAAAACCTTTAATATGTCTAAACATTAAAATATATGAATTAATAGAAAAATATAAGCAATTATATTGAAAAATCTGAATATACCACAAATGGATTTTCTATGCACATATGAACATGAATTCCATAAAATCACATTCAAATCAAATTGTAATTCCTTCAAAATGATCCATCATAAAGTTAACACATTAAATAATTGATTCCATATATTTTCAACAATTTAAACATGCAATAAGCAAGCAACAACATCAAGAATAACATAAAAATCCATTCAGCATTATCAATGAAAGCGTTCATAATATATAAATTTTTATCTCATAAATTTCTACATATGTATTTAAATTTTTTCTTAATAAAAACCAATTTAGTTTAATTTAGAATAAGTAGTTAAAAGTTCAAATCCAAATTCAAACAATAACCCCTTTAAAAGTTAAAATTCCACAAGTCATAATGATAGTAAAAAACCAAAATCTTATGTATTCTATGCATAGATTGCAATACCAAATCATTTTGATACCATAAAGAAGATTATCAAAGACAATATCAAAAAACTTGCTTTTATGCAGATCTCCTTCTTTCTTATCTTTCTCAAAAGTTGTAGCAAACTTTTCAATCCCCAAGGTAGAGGATCTCCAAACTATCCACACAATTAATGGAATGATTAGTAATCAATATTACAAGTTTTGTTTAGAGACTAGTCAAATAAAACATAAAATAAATGGATGAAGAATAAGAAATAAATTCAATGTTTCTTCTTGATCTTCTATCAAAAGTAGAATTGATTCTTTCTTCTTAAGCTTTGAATTTTTTTTGAAACCAAAAGGAAAAGGAAGTAGCTAAAATTAGCTTGTTCTGTAACCCTTAAAGTTATGTCAGATAACTTATAAAAACCTAATTAGGTTTTAGGTTACTTAAGTCATTTGCATGTGCATGTCATATGCTTCAAGCATGTGACTTGCATGTGCATGACTTAAAATCCCTCCAAAAGTACATCATAATCATGTGCACTTCCTTTTAATACACCACACATGAATAAGTCATGTGACAATCATATATTGACTATTAATTAATTTAATTCCGTTGAAATGTCCATATACAATGCATGTAAAACATGTCATCTTAAATCACTTGTATCTTGAGTTTTACTCATCAGATTTCAGTGATCTTAGTATTAAATCAAAGCTATTTTCATGTTATTTCAAATGAATCAAAGCTATTTTCATGTTATTTCAAATGAACATAAAAAGTACAAGTAATCTTATAACCATAAAACATTATTTTATCAACATCCATTCATGATTATCATTCCTCTTACTTTTAGTGTATGACCTTTTAGGTTCTTAACATGTTGGCAATATATGGACATATTATTAAACTTCATTTAATAACATCATATGTAAACCAAGAGTGATGTCTAGTCAAACATCATGATTACTCAAATGTCAAGAGGTCATTAGTTTGATTACAACCCTTCTATATTAGATTTCATGCAATAAACTCCTTTCACCGTCCACTATCTCATTTAGGTTTATGTATGGATTAATGTCAACTTGATGCATAATCAAGCGTGTTAGATCATGCCTTAAATTTGATGTTTCATGTACCATAATCTTTATTCCCAAAATTCTCTTATGAAACTCATTCATTAATATGCATTCTACTTTAGCCAAAGATTCTTGAATAAAGACTATTACATGAATCAATAAGATAAAACCCCTACATTTAATATGGGGTGGTGAATCCTTTATTGATAAACAAATACCTTCAACAAATTTACACTATATCCAACCTCCAAGTTATGAACGCCTTCTATCAAGGAATAAACCATAGAAGTCAAAACATAATGATCCATAATTAAGATAACCTTGTTATCTTAAGTCTTAAGGATACTTGCACTACTGATATGAGTGAGATATACTTCACAAACATAGATTACTTATCCATACAAAATCTCACTGGCAAGGTCTCCAATGAGTCAGTCCCATACTACTCATCCATATGTTCACTTTAGACAACTCTTGTCATTATGAATGAGAATCATCCCATAAGGAAGTATAACATGTGTTGATCTTAACCGCATTAATAATATCCATTCTTATTAATACATTGATCAAGGATAATTTAGATATTGAACATTTGCATACCATAAGAATCTCATTTTATAAACTCTTTATGAATTCTTTTGTATTGTTCCATTATATTAGAATTCATTATCTAATTAATTACCTTTCAAGTAAACTGAATAATGTATGATGCCTTTTATTGATAAATTGTTCAATATTAATTACAACAAAACATAATACTCTAGAGCATACACTAAAAATAAAAAGATAACAATATCAAAAAAAAATGAAAAAATTGCATTAATTGAACACCAATTTGCACATTTTTATGATTAAAATGGTATATTTTATGTATAGAAATTTGCTAAAACAATTGACTTAGTCATGTTTTCATATTTTACAGGTAAACTTGATTAAAAAATAAAAAGATAGTTAAAAATGTATTTTTACCTCTATTTTTATCAGAAGGTAAATACCAAGTAGTTATGCTCGGAGTTTATGGGTACAAGAAGAGCAAGATTTGTAGAAGTCTGTCAGATGAAGATTTTAAGTTTGAATTTTGTAATTTCATTTAAAATTATATTAGATAAAGTGAATAGAAGATAAAATTATTTCTTATATATTTCTTATATGTTATTTATTTATTTTAATTAGTTTTTCTATTTCTATAAATGGGAGGCTTGTTCCTATTGTAGAGGTATGAATTCTTGGAATCAAATTACCTTTGTTTTATTTTCCATCAATCTATTTGAATTCCATTTTCTACCACTTTCCTTTTTTTTCTTATGTTATTGCTAATGATGCAAGGCTAGGCAATTTCCACTCCTAATTGAAAGCAATATACTAATTCATTGTTGATTTAATTGTTGATTCATGTGAGATCAAAACAAACTTAAACTATTATTATCTTTGGGAGTGTGCAATATTGGGCGCATTGTACAATCTTAATTTCAATATATTGCCATATGATTTATTTGATTCATAATTATCTCTCAACTAGTTTGAGTGGTAATCAAAGAGTTAATATTTATTTTGCAACGTTTAACCTTCTTTGTGAATTATAGTAATCTAGTTTGAATAATGCAAGTGTTTTGGTGGTTAACTTGAGTTGGGTTCCTCTAGCTTTTAATGGGATTGTTAGTAAACCAATGTAAGTCTTACTCTACCATGTCTATTCAATGTTTAGAAGTGATTGTAGAGTTGCATTCTGATCACTTTAATCTTACAGAGGAATTGGTTCGTGTGAAGCTTTTTCCATGATTATAACTGACTTAGTTAGTCATTCCAGTATTGTTATTGAATCAATGATCATGGTTAGAACAATTAATCTTTGCTAGCTTTTGATTGGGAGTTTTCTATCTTAATATTTTCAAATCAACTTTTATTATTTCTTTCTATTTCTTGGCTTTAAAATCTTTTGAATTATTCTCATGGAGAATCAAAGGATTATCCCATCCCTATGGGATTTATCCTTCTTCCAATACTGCAAGTAACTTAAGCTTTGATATTGAAATCAAGAAGACTACAAAAAAGTTGAGGAAAGAGGCAAGAATTTGAAAATTAGCCTCTACGTTGAAAAGTTCAAATACACTTGAATAAATAGCTAGTAAAGATACGATGGATATGAATATGAACAGTTTTTATAGATGTTAAATAATTGACCAAACCCTATTGTATATCACTTATGAAGACTTAGTGGTTATCTTAAAACTAAAATCTTGATTTATTTAGCCGTTACCTACTTTCCATGACTTAGAAAATGAAGTCCTTTACAAGCATTTAAAGGAGTTTTATGTTGTTTGCAATAGAATGAAAATACAAGGTGTTAATTTGGAATAAATAAAATTGAGAGCTTTTCCTTTTTCACTTATAAATGTAATGAAGGATTCATTGTACTACGTGCCATCTGGAACAATTATGACATGGAATGAAATGACATGATAATTTTTTGATAAATCTTTTTCTGCCAAAAGAGCCACCTAAATTTGAAGGGAAATTTGTACGATAAAGTAAAAAGACATGAAACCTTACACGAATATTAGAAACATTTTAAAAGCCTTTATGCTTTATGTCCTTAAGACAGAATCACCAAGCAGAACTTGATTCAATAGTTTGATGAAGGATTATTACCAATCAAATGAAAGATGATGGATGCAGTTAGTAGTGGTGCGATTGTCAACAAAACACCATAAGACACACATGATCTAATTATGATTATGGTAGCAAGTACACAATCATTCAACAAAGCATAAAATTCATCGAGAAAAGTCCATGAAGTAAGTACTTTAAGCCTTGAAATGTAAATATCTTAACTCATTTATGTCATGGAGGATTTAGCCATAAATTTTAAGGCAACAAGAGCATGCAGAATATGTACACAAAATGATCACCTTACTGACATGTACCAATAGCTCTAAGAAGATAACAAAGAGCAAGAAAATATAGCTAGAGGATTCCTTCATTTGCTTTAATGAAAATATGATCCATTTTTGAATGCTTACAATCTGAGCTAGCATGACCATTTGATTTTAAGACATGGAAACCAACAATTGAATTTTTAGCAATGTTCATCTTTGAATCAGCATAGATCAGGTATGTCTCTTGAAGGCATGGTTAAAACTTTAGTGACTAACACTCAACAATTTCAGCAGGCTACTCAGACCATATTCAAAAATTTAAAAAATTAGGTCATACAAATAGAAACATCTCTTGGTTGATTAGAGTCTAAAGGAAAGCTACCGTTACAACCAAAAGTTAATCCTAAGGAAAATGTGAGTGTAGTGAGTCTTCCAAGTAATAAAACATTGTTGAAAATTGCCAATAAAAAATCAAAACCTAATATTGAAAAAGAGCTTCAAATAAAAAAATTTAAAGTTGGACAAAGCTAAAGAAAATGAAAAATTAATTCATGAAAAACTAGCAGATGTTTAGTTGCCTTTTTCAAACAGGCTGGAAAAATTCAAAAAACAGAGAGCAAAGGGAGATTTTGGACACTTTTAGAAGGTTTAAGTTAACATACCCCTATTTAATGTAATTAAACAAGTGCCAAGGTATGCTAAATTTTTGAAGGATATATGTATAAATAAAAAAAATTAATTAGTTTCCAAAAAGGGAGCACAAATGAAAGTGTCTTGATTATTATTCAAAGGAAGATGCTGCCTAAATGTAAGGATAAAGGAGTGTTTATTATTCCTATCAAAATTTATGACAAAAAATGCTATGCACAATTTACGTGTGTTTATAAATATTATGGCTTCATCAATATTTGATTCTTTGGATGTTGGTTTATTAAACGAAACTAGAGTTGTCATTCAATTAGCAAACAAGTCAACAATTTATCCAATCGAAGTTTTAGAAGATGTTTTAACACAAGTTAATGAATTAATTTTTCATGAAAATTTTTATATGATGTAGATGGACAACAAAACATCTTTGAAATCATTTGATCTTTTATTAGAAAGGCCATTCTTAATGGCAATCCAAACTAAGATCAATATTAATGAAGGGACATTGACTATGGACATAGATAGGGAAGTTATTAAGTTCAACATGTATGATGTGATGAAATACCCTTCCAATGTTTTATGTGTGTGTATATCATAGATATTATTGAACCACTTATTTAACAGGTCTTCAAAATTGATGAGGAGGATGAGTTGCAGTTAACATTAAATAATGTTAAAAATCTTAAGAACTCATTAGTTTTGAAAAATAGTTTATTAAAGGCTATTGATAATTTGAATAAAGAACCTTTAATACAATAATGTTCAAAAATAAAAAACCCTCATACTAAACTATTGCATTCAATTCTGCAAGCACCAAATTTGAAGCTTAACCCATGTCTTTTTAGGTGCAGGTGAAATACTACTAGCGATCATCTTTAATAAATTAACTGAATAGAAGGAAAATGCATTGGTAGGAGTGTTAAAGAAATTTAAGGAAGCTATTAGGTGGATGATTATGGATATTAAAAGAATAGCCCAATCGATGTGCATGCATTAAATTCTACTCAAGCCAAGTCAAAAGTTTGTAAGAGAATCCCAATATAGACTAAACCCAATTATGATAAATTTGGTGAAAAAAGAAATTCTATGTTTGTAAGACATAGGGATGATCTATCTAATATTTAACAGCCAATAGGTAAGTCCTGTATATATTATACCAAAGAAAACACGTATTACAGTAGTTAAAAATGATGATGGTGAGATGGTACTGATTGAATGGCAAATTGCATATTTTCATTATTAAAATGGTCTATTTTATGTATAGAATTTTTCTAGAACAATTAACTCAGTCTTTTTTTTATATTTTGTAGATAAAATTAGTGAAAAAGTTAAAAGATGGTTAAAAAGACATTTTTACCTCACTTTTTACCAGAAGGCAAGAATCAAGTGCTTTTGGCCTGAGCTTACGAGCATAAGAAGAGCAAAAATCCCAGATGTCTGGCAACCAAAGATTTTAAGTTTGAAATTTGTAATTTTTTTAGATAAGATTTTATGAAGTAAATAGAAGATAGGATTATTATCTTTATTAGTATTTATTTATTTTAATTAGCTTTTTCCATTTCTACAAATAGGAGACTTGTTCCGATTATAGACGTATGAATTTTAGGAATTAAAACTACTTTATTCTATTTTCCATTAATTAATTTAAGTATTTCCTTTTCATCTCTTTTTCTTTATTTTATTTTTGTGTTATTACTAATGATGCAACGCTAAACAATTTTTATTCCCAATCAAAAGCAATATAAATAATTCATTGTTATTTCATTTGAGATCAAAACACACTTAATTTCATTGGTATTTACTATTTGCTTTAATTCGGTAAATCATAGAACCATTATAGTTCTTGAAAGTGTGTAAATAATGCTTGTTCACAAGTTCAATTTCAACATATTGCTATATGAGTTATTTGATCTGAAATTGTCAGTTGACTTATTAGAGTATCAATCAAAGAGTTGATGATCATGTTTTAAATAATGAATGCTTGAAATAATGAATGTTTTGTAGCTTTCGGTTGGGAAGTTTTCCAGCTTCATATTTTCCAATAATCCAATTTTGTTATTTCTTTTTATTTTCTCCAACTATAAAATAGTTTAAATTTTATTTTCTCTTGCAAATAATTGAAGGATCATTCCATCCTTGTAGGATCAACCTTTCTTCTACTACTACAAAATTATTTAGATTTCAATGATTGCAAATAGGAATTCATTAAATGAATTCAGCACCTAATCAAATTTTAGTGCCATTGCTGGGGACAGTTTACTAACATTCTCTCATTCTCTATTTTATGACTCGATCTTCTATAGGTAACGTGAGCTTTGATACCAAAATTAAGAAAACTATGAAAAGGTTAAGGAAGGATGCGAAAATCAGAGGAGTATTATTATTCCTTACAAAAATCAAGAAGGCATGATTGTTGTATGATATGATTACTGACTAAGGTTAATGAGTTGCACCATAGGAGTTTTGTTAGTCCTTACTGCTACTAATTGTTATGATCCATACGTGTGTTTATAGATTAGATATTATAAAAAATAGAGTAGTTATAGTTGGTAAGGAAGGTGGTGTAACTTCAACCCACAAGAGGGCAAGTCAGAGGCCGGTGAGAGAGAAGAAGTTTGGTAGGGACCAGTTAAGCAGGGTGAATAGGGAGAGAGAGTACCTCATATAAAGCAACCAACCGCATCTGCTATCAATCCTATAGCTATGCTGTTTGATCAATTTCTCAAATATTTTTAAGAATAAGTTACTACAGTAGTTCTAGTCCTACATCTGGTAGAAGTTAAAGATGTACATAAGAAAGATTTTAAGAAATTGAGAACATATAGAGCTATTAATTTTTTTAGGACTAATGATCTATATGTTACTGAAATATGGCTCGAGAGAACCATAATGGTTTTTTGATTGTTAGACTGCCTCAATTCAGTAAAATTTGAGTATTCTATCTCTTTACTCCATGATGATACTTATGATTGATGGAAGACTATTCCATAGAGTATGGTTGATCCACTAGTTTTGACCTGGTGTGATTTTCAGAGGGAGTTTTCATTAAACTATATCCCTTTGGCATACATAGATAAAAAATTGCATGAGTTTCCCCAACTTGGAATAGGGAAACATGTCTATGGTAAAGTATGAGTGGAAGTTCACCAAATTGGCTTATTATGCTATAGACATCCTTACCATGGGTAGAGATAGATGTGAGAGGTCTGAATAAAGGCTGACTCCTTTAGTTAGAGCATTGGTACAAGGGTTCAACTATGAAGATTTCTCTACTTTGATGGTTAATGCTTTAAATCAAGAGTGTACCATCAAGGAAGAGGATAGTACTAGAGTTGGACATATCTAAAGATCTTTGCTAGGGGCCAGTTCATCATCTAGGGATAGAAGAGGGGTAAGTTTTGAGGCTCTTTTATAGCTTGATTAATAAGATTTAGACTGCCATTGGCTCATCAAGCATAGAGTGAGAGGACTATGGACCGTGGTAATACACGGGTAGGACTGAGCCAGTATCGTAATTGTGGTCATACTCATTATGGTGCTTGCAAAATTGGTACATATCTATGTTATAGATGTGGTGGTATAGGACATTTTGCATGAGACTACATTATATGTCAAGTTATGTCAGTGCATACAATGTCTGAAGGTGGGTCATACTAATAGAACTCTCTACCTATATCTATTTTCAATGCTTCCTAGAGTGTAGATTATGGTAGAAGCAAAGGCCAAGGTGATAGTCAATGGTCAGTGAACCAATTAGTTGGATTTCTAGCCAAAGTTTATAATCTAAGATAGAGGGATGACTTACGAGCTATTGATGTTTTCATTTATAATTTTCTTATCTCTGATCATGATGCTTTAGTACTATTTGACCCAGGATCTTCACATTCATACATAAACACTGAATTTGCATGATTGCTTGACATCATATGTGAGGGACTAGAATATGATGTTGTAGTCTTCAGTTCTTTAGGTAAAGACACAATGGTTAGGAGGATTTACCAGTAGTGTCCATTGGTTATCCATGGAATGCATTTTTCATCTACTTTAGTATAGCTACCTTTTCTGAGAGTATGATGTTATTCTGGGGATGGATTGCTTATCAAAGTATCAAGCTGTAATAGATTGTACATAAAAGATGGTTACATTTAAACATCCAAAGTATGCTACTATTCAGATACAGGGTTATACACCAACTGTTACATCTAGTTTGATTTTAGTAACAATGGCTCATAGACTATTATAATAAGGTTATGAATCCATGCTTGCTCATGTGATAGATGTTAGGTAGAAAGGGGTGTAGCTAGCAAAGATACCCATAGTATATGATTTTTTGAATGTATTTCCCGATGAGTTACCAAGGTTACCACCTGAGAGAGAGGTTGAGTTCAAGATAGAGGTAATGCAAAGCATTGAACCTATCTTAATTGTGCCTTATCACATGGTATTGATAGAGTTAAAAGAGTTGAAAAATGTAGTTGCATGAATACTGGACAAGGGGTTTATTCGACCTAGTGTATCACCTTAGGGTGCACTTGTTTTATTCATGAAGAAGAAAGATGGTACCATGAAACTGTTCATTGATTACAGATAATTGAATAAGGTGACTATCAAAAATAGGTATCGCTTACCTCGTATTGATGATTTATATAACCAATTGAATGATGTAATAATATTTTCAAAGATAGACTTGAGATCGGGTTATCATCAGCTTCATGTGAAAGATAATAGTATACCAAAAATAGCTTTTTGGAATTGGTATAGTCATTATAAGTTTCTAGTAATACCATTCGAGTTGACTAATGCACCAGTAACATTCATAGCCCTAATGAACATTAAGTTCAAGGAGAACTTGGGTCATTTTTTGGTTGTTTTTATCAATGATATATTGGTTTATTCAAAGAATCAAAAGTAGCATGACAAGCATTTAAGGATTGTATTGTAGAAGATATAGGAAAAATAGTTATATGGCAAACTATCAAAATATGACTTTTGGTTGGAACATGTGGCTTTTTTCAAGCATATCATTTCCATCAAAGGTATTAGAGTTGATACCAGAAAGCTAAAAGTAGTGGTTAATTGGGAGTTCTTTTAGAAATATTAGTAAGGTATGTAGTTTCTTGGCTTTAGCTAGTTACTATAAAAGATTTGTTAAAGGGTTCTTAATGATTGCTTCACCATTGACTATATTGTTACATAAAGCTGTCCTTTTGAGTTGATTGATAAATGTCAATGGAGTTTCAATTGTTTGAAAGAATGTTTGACATAGGCTCTAGTATTGACTTTACTAACCCTCAGGAAAGATTATGTAATATATAATGATGCTTCAATAAATGGGCTAGGTTGTGTACTGATGTAGGAATGGAAGGTGAATGCTTATACCTTGAGATAGTTGAAGCCTTACAAGAAGAATTATCCTAGCCATGATCTAAAGTTGGTTGCAATTGTGTTTGCTTTAAAGATTTAGTGACATTACTTGTACGGTGAGAAATGTTACATTTATATAGATCACAAAAGGCTGAAGTATCTAGGAATGTAGAAAGAACTAAATTTGAGACAAAGATGGTGGATAGAGTTAATTGAATATAATGATTGTATGATAGACTACCATTGGTGAAGGCTAACTTAGTGGCTGGTGCTTTGAGTTAAAAGACATTTGTTATATTACAATAGTCACCAATGTTATTAGTGTAGGAGATTTAATAATTAATTATTATACTAACAGTACAACCAAATTGTATCTTAACTAAAATACAGTTACAGGTGAAGCTAAAGTTGATAGATCTGATTAGAGAGGATACAGTTCATGATGAAGAATATCATAACTAACTAAAGAAAGTGCAAGCTGGCAATACCACTATATTTACTTTGGCTGAAGATAGCATATCAAAGCATGGTACATGGCTATATATACCAAGAAATGAAGATTAAAAAAATAGATTCTAAAGGAAGCCCATAGTTCAAGATATTCATATCATCACTGGAGTATGAAAATGTATCAGGATTTGAAGTCATACTATTAGTGAGTTGGTATGATGAAAGACATAGCAGAGTAGGTAGCTTGATGTTAAGTATGTCAATGGGTGAAAGCAAAATGCCAAGTACCTATAGGATTATTTAATCCTTTACTTATACCCAAATGGAAATAGGATCATGTGACAACGGAGTTTTTAACAAGTCTACCATTAACACAAACTAAGCATGATGTCGTATGGGTTATAGTTGACATATTGATAAAGATAACTCATTTCTTACTTGTGTGGATGGATTATGAGTTAGAGAAGCTAGCAGAGTTGTATTTGCATGAGATTGCATGGTTACATGGTGTCCTAATATCCATTATATCATATAGGGATCCATAATTTACATCCCATTCTTAAAAGAGTTTTCAAAGAGCAATGGGTACAAGGGTGCATTTTAGCACTACTTTCTATCCATAAATAGATAAGCAATTAGAGAGGGTTATTCAAATTTTAGAAGATATGCTTTGGGCATGTGTACTTAAGTGTGAAGGTAGTTGGGATAAGTACTTATCATTGATTGAATTTGTATATAATAACAACTACTAGTCTAGCATACATATGGCTCCTTATGAAGCTTTATATCATAGAAGATGCATAACTCCTTTACACTGGGATGAAGTCAAGGAAATGAGATTGGTTACATTTGAATTAGTACAACAAGCTGAAGAATAGGTGAAATTAATTAAAAGCTAGTTAAAAGCAACTTCAGATAGATAAAAATCCTATGTAGATTCAAAGAGAAGAGATATAGAGTTCAATATGAAAGATAAAGTATTTTTAAAGGCATCTTCATGGAAAAGGATTATGTGATTTGAGCATAAAGGTAAATTGAGTCCTTGGTTTATCGGATCATATGAAGTCCTTGTTGACCCTCATTTTTCACCATCATATAATTTTGTATCTTCGTTAATTCGGCTAGGATTTAGTCCCCGATATTGATCCCGATTATACATATAGGCCCCTGTGTCTTCCTCTGTGTGTTCAGGTGCACAGAAAATTTCAGGACTGGTGGGGCCCACCATAGCACCTGGCGGGACCCATCACGTATTCTGAGTATTCTGTGCATACAGAACACCCTTTCCCTATTACCTGCGCAAGGCAAACCGCCTGAAATGCAAAACATTGCATTTCATACCCCAGGTACTATTCATCATGAATAGTACATAGATGGGGCCCACTAAACAGAAGCGGGGCTCGTAGCCCCCAATAGCCTATTCTGTATATTCTGTACTTACAGAATACATTTCCCAGTTGCCTTATGCAAGGCACAGTGCTTGGCATAGCGAATGCCGTCCGCTGGGCCCGCTCCGCGGTGGGGCCCATTTAGCAATAACAGGAGCCCGCTGCTCCTATTTCTTATTCTGTGTATTCTGTACTTACAGAATACATTGCATACCTGCCTACGCGTGGTAGGATATGCAGAATGCAAAATATTGCATTTTAGACCTAGGTTACTATTCACTATGAATAGTATACAAGCGGGGCCCGCTTCCCCAATTAGCCAATTCTGTGTATTCTGTACTTACAGAGTACATTCCGCTACTACCTTACGTAAGGCACATCTTGTGGCATTCCGAATGCCACATTTGTAGGTTCACCACGTTGTGGGGCCCGCTAAACACTAGTGTGGCTCGCTTCCCACTATTATCCGCTTTAAGGTGTTCTGTACGCACAATAACACACCTTATTCACTGCCTCACTTGAGGCAAAACACTTGGCAGACTATTTACCACTTTCTGGGCCTTTTTATGATGTGGGGCCCACGAGGGGACTATTCATGATGAATAGTACTCAGGTGGGCCCACCTCCCGAATTCACCAATCTGAGTGTTGTTGACGCGTAGAACATATTTTTGCTAGTGCCTACACGAGGCACGACTCACGGCACCCCGTTTGCCACATTTTGCCCTTAATGGGCCTATTGGGCTCAATTTGGGCCCATTTAGCAAAACTTGATGTTCAGGGCCGAATTTGAGAAAACTTATAACTGCAAATTTCTTGAAATGTCGTTTGCACTTTCCTAGACATATGGCATGCATCCCGTTCCGCCCGTACGAGGCATAGCGCATAGGTAGAAAATGCAACGTGCGTAGCGCACAGCCCTATAGGCTACACACGTTGCATAGTAAAGACATTTGCTCGGGAGCCATTTCAGGACCGAATTTGCAAAAACTTTCTTCTGCAAAGTTGTTCCTCACATTGAATAATGCTTATACGCATCACGGTGCATCCCGGAAGTGACCACAGTGGGCCCTACGCAAGGGTTTCTAGGCTATATGCACGCACATATAGCCCTATGTGCACCACATGTGGCACATGTGTGGCACACATAGCCTTACATGTGGCACACATGTATGCAAATATATGCCAAATATTACAAAATTGCCACCCAAAAATTCACTCTATAAATATAGAGCTCGGGCAACATTTTCCAGACCCCAAAATTTGCTCTGAAAGTAGCCAAACCTCTACCAAAATCCTCCCAAATTAATTAAACACTTAATTAATTTATTTCTTAGGATCTAGGGACTTAATTGGCTTAGTTAGGCTCCCTAAACATTCCTAGAGTGAAGATCTACAAGAATACTCAACCGAATTAAGGTAATTTCTGCCCATTTCTTCGTATTTCTCCATTTTCCTCTATTTTTCGGGTCTATATGCTGCGCATATAGACCTATGTGCACCACATGTAGCACATTTGTGGCACACATAGGCCTATATGCTGTGTATATAGGCTCTGGTTTTTAAAGAAACTCACGTTTTAACCCTGGTTTTCTCCGGTTTTATTCCCGATCTGGCCATTTTAGGGCCATTCAAGGCTTTTCCATGCCTTGGGTGCCCTGGATCTGCCTTAAACAACTCGCATTTTAAATAATCTTTAACTTAAAAATTATTTTTCATGATTTGGATGCAAATCCTCGAGCAAAAACCCGATTTTGGGTTCGATATACCTAGATCGGGGCTAGATCTAGGGTTTCTGCTAAAAGAATTTTGGTTTTCTTTCGGTTTTCAAAGCTATGTGTGCCACACATGGCTCTATGTGCACCACATGTCCCTCATTTATGACGCACATAGATCTCAGTTTTCACAGAAAAGCCCTATTTCAACCTAAACCGCTCCCGAACCACTTCGGTTTTGAATTTTCCAGTGACTCCAGGAGCTAGATCGTGAACTTAGGGTTCTGGATCTATCATAAATCATTCAGATCTACTTGATTTTAGCCTTAAAATTAATTATTTTAATTAATTGCTTAATTAATTGTTTGGTTCATCAAACCGGAGGCCGAAACAAGGTCAAAATGAGGTACTGTCTTCATTAAATTTGCGTATTTTTGTCTGTAGTTTGATTCTGTACTGACAGATTTCATTTTTGTGCAGATTCATC
>CANYBF011207762.1:0-10807 GCA_948192965.1 Dalechampia spathulata | reverse complement strand
TTTTCAACTCTGAAAAACCTAAGTTTTATTTCCTAGTTTTCAAAGTTAATTCAAATGGATTAATAGAAACAAACTAGGTGGCGACTCCACAATCCACGCTTGCTTTTTCAAAAGTTAAAACACGTTAAAAGCACGGAAAATGGATACAGCAGCTCACAGACCCACTCAGATTGCCCGTCTGTCTGAGGATGGAAAGCAGTACTGAAATGCAATCTCGTCCCTAATGCTTGCTGTAGACTACCCTAAAATCATGATGTGAACCACGGATCTCTATCCGAAATAATAGAAGAGGGTATCCCATGTAGTCTCATAATCTCTCGGATATAAATCTTTGCCAATCGTTCCAAGCTGTAATCCATGCGAACCGGCACAAAGTGAGCCGATTTAGTCAATCTATCAATTATAACCCATACTGCACCTTGTCTACTCTGTGTTTTAGGAAGTCCGGTAACAAAATCCATAGTGATTCAATCCCACTTCCATTTTGGAATCGAAAGTGGTTGTAGTAGCCCCGCTGGAACCTGATGCTCTGCCTTTACCCTTTGACAAACCAAACATTGAGAGATAAATTCAACAATTTCCTTTTTCATTCCTGGGAACCAATAGTACTGTCTCAAATCCCGGTACATTTTGGTGCTTCCTGGATGGTAAGTATATAAAGAGCAATGTGCCTCCTCCATAATTTGCTTCCTCAGTTGCTCATCCTTCGGAATATACAACCTGCTACCATATCTCAGCAACCCTTCTGTATCAACTGTGAATACCGATTGGGCACCCGATTGCACCTTCTCTAATTGTTTCTGGTATTCCACATCTTGCTGAACAACCCCTCTAACATGATCTGGTAGTATAGGCCTGACTTGCAACTGTAATTCAGCTAATACATAATCAAAATGAACTGTTATTAGAGCATTTAACTATCTAACCTCCTGTATCAGAACTAATGGTGACTGTTGTAATGAAGTGAAGGCATTTCTGCTTAGGGCATCTGCTACCAGATTGGCTTTCCCCGGATGATAGTCGATTAAGCAGTCATAATCCTTAATCAACTCTAACCAACGCCGCTGTCTTAAATTTAGTTCCCTCTGTGATCCCAGATATTTCAAACTTTTATGATTCGTGAAGATATAACATTTCTTGCCATAAAGATAGTGCTACCATATTTTCAATGTAAACACTATTACTGCTAATTCCAGATCATGAGTCGAGTAATTGTGCTCATGGGGCTTCAGCTATCTCGAGGCGTAGGCAATCACTCTTTGATTCTGCATTAAAACATAACCCAATCCATTAATTTAGGTATGACTGTAAACTGTATAATCTATCCCCAGAGTTGGTAGTATCAGTACTGGAGCCTGCGTCAGATATGCTTTCAATCTGTCAAAGTTGTTCTGACATTTTTCAATCCATTCAAATGGCATATCCTTCCGCAACAGAGTAGTCAGAGGCATGGCTATCATGGAGAAGCCCTTTACAAAGCATCTGTAATACTAAGCTAATCCCAGAAAATTGTGTATCTCCTTCACTGATCTCAAAGCCTGCCAACTCATCACTGCATCTATTTTACTGGGATCTTCATGTATATCCTCTGTCGAAACCACATGACCTAGAAAACAGACCTGATCAAACTAAAAGGCACATTTAGATAACTTCCTATATAACTGTCTCTCCCTTAGCCTCTGTAATACCAATCAAAGATGCTGGTCATGCTCAACCTGATCACGAGAATAGATCAATATATCATCAATAAAAACTACTACAAACTAATCTAGATACTCAATGAAAATGGTGTTCATCAGAGCCATGAAAGCTGCGGGTGCATTGGTTAACCCAAAAGGCATTACCAAAAACTCGTAATGACCGTATCTCATGTGAAAAGCAGTTCTCAGAACACTGTCTTCCTTAACTCACAACTGATGATACCCAGATCTGAGGTCAATATTGGAAAATATTGTTGCTCCTCTTAGCTTATCAAATAAATCATTGATCCGAGGTAGTGTATAACGATTCTTAATTGTCACTTAGTTCAGCTGGTGGTAATCAATACAAAGCCTCATTGACCCATCTTTTTTCTTGATGAATAGAACTGGTACCACCCATGGTGATACACTCGGCCGTATAAACCCGTTCTCTAATAACTCCTGTAACTGTTGCTTCAGTTCCTTCAATTCTGTAGGAGCCATTAGATAAGGAGTAATTGAAATTGGTTCTATCCCTGGCAATACCTCAATCTCAAACTCTACCTCTCTGCTAGGTGATAACCCCAGTAACTCATAAGGAAATACATCCGGGAATTCACAAATGGTAGGTATCCCCTCTATAGTTATCTCCTGACTCCGTGTGTCAACAACGTGAGCTAAGATAGCTTCACACCCTTATGCCAATAATCTCTGTGCAACCATAGTAGATATCAAACTGTACTACACTGACTGTCTAACTCCTTGAACACACACTCTGGCATATGACGGATGCTGAAAAGTCACCTTCTTCCTTTGACAATCCATTACTGCCTAATACTGTGATAACCAGTCCATCCCTAAAATGACATCATACTCTGCAAATGGCATTTCTATCAAATCTGAAGGAAAAAGGTGTTTCTCCATCACTTGGGGACACTACCGGTAGACTTTGTTAACTACTGTCGCTTTGCCCAACGGACTAGACACCAAAATGTTATATCCCAAACCCTCACTCGTGATATGGAATAAATATGCAATACGTGTATTGATATAAGAATGCGATGATCCAGGGTCAAATAACATCAACACCTCATGATTAAGTATAAGAAAATTACCAAGTACCATATCTGCTGCATGTGCTTCCTCCCTCTGTCTCAGACTATATACCCGAGTTGGTGCTCTTCCGGGCTGATTTACTATGCTCTGACTGCCATGCCTACCACTTCCATTTCTACCTACCTCGAGCTCGACTACCAAAGTGAGAAACTTCATAAGATGATGATCTTATCATAGGTTGTGGTTGATAAGATATACCCTCTACAACAGTATGTACTGGTGTCGTTCTGATACTAGGATAATATCGAGCATAGTGTCCCACTCCTCCACAGCAAAAACATGTAACTGTCCTCCCTCTGCACACCCTAGTATGAGTCCGTCCACAATGTTAACACTGTTGTGGTCTCGCTCCCGAACCACTATAAGTAGAAAATGTAAGCCTTTGCTGCTGATGAGGTGCCATTGGTCTGAAATTTGAGGATCGTGATATAAAAGATCCCCCATATCGGCCTCTCTTCTGGGAACCAGAAGCATAATGATCACCCTATGTCGATCTCCAAATCTGCCTTGCCCTTGACTCCTCATCTTCTACTATTGTGTATTCCTGAACCAATACATTAGCTATCAATGCAGAGAAGTCATCATAGTGAAACCCCTGTACTAACATCTGTATCTGAGGCTTCAGACCTTGCTCAAAACGCTTGCATCTGTCTCTTCCTATAGCTAGAAGAGTAGTGGCATAATATGCAAGACGTATGAACTCCCGCTCATACTCTGCGACGGTCATATTACCTTGTTTCAGCCCTAGGAATTCTTGAAGTTTTTGATCAGTGTAAGCTGTTATGACATACTTCTGTTTGAATTCCCGCTGAAAATTTACCAAAGTGAGTACTGGCAGCTCAAATAAACTCCAAGGAACTGTTTTCCACCACTCGTACGCGTCATCATGCAGGAAAGAGATGGCATAGTCGAATTTCATCGCATCAGTGCAGTCCATCTGTCTAATAGTCTGTTTAGTACGCTCCAACCACATTTCAGCTACATATGGATCTGTTGTTCTCGTTAAATCTGTTGCCCCAGCAGCTCTGAGCTTCTTAAAATCTTTCTTACCCCCCTCTCTCTGCACATTCGGAACTGGAGCTAGCATTGCTGATGCAGCTTGCCCCTGAAATGCTCTGAGAAACTGAGCAAAATGAGTAGCTAATGGATCAACCCTTACCATTACAGGCTGTGCTCCAGGTGGAACTCTATCCTTTGCTTCTCCCGGTTCCATTCCCCTCAGTCCACTACCGGCTCCGTTACCCGCTGTCGATGCCCCCTCTTGAGGATTAAAATTCTTGCCACCTTCTTCTCCCAGAATCACAGCCCTATCACTCATAAGGAAAACTGAACAATACAAATAACCCATGTCAGTAGTGGGGACTAACAAAACTCCTTGCTAAGTAACTTATCAAATTTGGTAGTAAACATAACTAACTCGAACTAAACCATAGCTCTGATACCACAAAACATGTCACACCTCTAAGTAGAGACATGTCCCATAATGAAACTCTAAAACTCCTTCTATGAGCTCCAAAATTTCATTACAAGGGAAAATGATCACAAAATAACACATCATTCTAAAATATATCGAGCATGCCAATAAAAGTTTTTACATCATAATTCTCAAGCACTAACCAAGGAGACAAGAAACAATACTAAGATAATTATAACAAGCAATGAGTAATATATATATACATGATTACAGATATCTTAGTGACATTAAAAGTAGTAGTCAAAACAACACAACTAGTATTACTGCCAAAAATGAGAAGAGGCATAGACTGCATACACAATGCCCGAAGGAGTCCGCTTAATATGTCCCAAGCTACACTCACTAGAACCACAAAAGCCGTAAGCCATACTGCCAACAAACTCTGCTACCCCCATCTAACCACAGAAGTGCTCAAACCTGCGTTCATCAAACAACAAACGCTAAGTAAAACTCAGTGGCGCTAATAAAACAAATGCAATAATTAATAATAATGAAGTATAAAGAATTTCAAAAACATATAATCCTATGTTAATAATATTTATTTAATGTAGTGCTTAATTCACATCATAGTGTAAGCATAATCGCATGTATAAAATTCCAGAATTCTTATCTCATCACATCGTAGTACCTAGATTCACCTTTATTTTTCATTCATAGCATCATAAATAATTTACGTATTTATTTATTTATTTTGTAATCACAATACCCCATTTCAGTTTAAAATGAATGAATGCAAATATGAAGTGAATTTATGAGAATGCAATGTTTTGCACTCTCCCTTAATCCATTTGTTTATCGATTACAGCTCAATTCAGTAATCACATCTATAGTCATACCCTTTCCTTGAATGCAACTGTACTCAGCATTAAGTAATAGTAATGAACATACGCGACTGAACTCAGTGTATGGGAAGCGACTGTACTCAGCTTCCTTATAAATATCTCAATACGTAATTCAATCTCAGCATATAAAAATAATCTCACTTTTTCATCCTTATGTCGCCATGTGATGATGTTATGAAATGCCAATAATTTATCTAATTATGAATATGATTTATATGACATTATGCAATAGAATATTTAAGTAAATATCATAATGTTTCTCAGCACATACGGCTTAATCATTAACATGCAGTGCGTGTGTGATATTATCTCAGACTTAATTTTTAAGTCAAGTGTAGTTAGCACTGACCTTCAGGGGCTTTCCCCTTATCTACACGTCTAGGGGATATGTGACCAGGCTCCTCAGTAGATCCTATAATTAATTATATGTATATTAATTTAGTAATGTTTCTAGTTAATCTAATCATATATTAATCATACATTCATTCTAAGCAATCATAGATATGCAACATAACAATTTATAAATTAAATAGCCATAAAACTTACCTTATTATATAAATTAATTATTATCTCGTATAGCTTAAATTATGCATATAATAATTTTGGTATAAATTCTATTTTAACCAAATAAGAAATAAATTAATACCATAAGAAATTTATAATATAATATTAAGTTATATAACTTTTCTTATATTAGAATATAGCCGTAACTTAAAAATAAGAGTAGTGATTACATAATATTAAAATTATAAAATAAACTATAAGTATATAGTTCCTGCCGTAGTGAATATGCGCACATAGCAAGTCATATGGTCCTTCTGTCCACAATTCACATCAACATTGTATTAAGAGATACTGAAATCTAAATTACAACTTTAATATATTTTAAAGTCAACAACATTACATAGCCAACACGCCCACCTACCTGCCCTATAATCACAATCAAATAAGTATCTCACTAGGTACAATTCACAGTAAATTAACTACCAACAAAATTATGTAACCACAACAATAAGAATAGGACTCAAAAAAAAACAAAACATGAACATAAATATGCTAGACCCATACACGCCCCTACACGCGCATCTACAAAACTAACCAATTACAATTTTTGTTTCTTCAAGAACCCGCCGTAAATTACCTTACCGAACCCCTCTGTAGAAGAAATCTTAGGAATACCTCTTATCAACTCCCACCCAACAACTAAACATACCATAATGCAAACCCTTACCACAATTTCCAAATAAATTTTTGAGACTAGAAACATGCAAAACCCAAGGAGAAAAAGAAAGAACACCGGTTAACATGCAAGCCACATTTCACCAAAAATATCAATATATAAACGTTCCTACCTTACGAGAAAAGGTTAGAACTGATCTCATCTAAATCCTTCATTAATCCAGCATAACAATAACATCAACCCAATAGAACAACAAGAAGATGATTGCCAAGAAGAGTTCAAGTGAAGAAAAACAACTCTTCTCTTCATGCATTCAACTCCTTAATGCCGCAAGTTAATCTAAATAAGAAACATGTAACGCCAAAAGGAAAATAGCAGCCCGATACACCACTTGATCCCAATCAATAAGACTTAAAACTAAACAAAGCTCAAGTAGCATTTTCTTTCAACAGGCGAAAGAAAGAGACAACCGACGCACCAAAACATAAATCCCAGTCACCATCCAACCAGCAGCAACACACCCCTAAAGAACAGCAAGGACACAAAGAGCAAGAATATTTCAGCGATGCAAAGCAGCAATAGCTTAAATAAATAGCAAAATAATGGATAAATAAGATGGCATGCGATGAAGAAGTACTCCTCCCCCCTACGTGCAACCTACAGCATCACACAAGAACTACCACCCGATCTCAACAAGGAAGATGCATGATCTTTACAATGATTCAGGGCAATATTTTCTCCATCAGACAAAAATAAGAAAGGTAGCTAGAGAGAAAAAAAACATGAGCTAACAAATGAAAACAAGCCAAATAAAATCCCCCATACGGTTTTGCATGAAAACCATCACTTCATCTCTCTAATTTCTTTTACTTTTCTTAAAATCAATAAATCTTTTATGTAATATAAATTATATACAATATAGTTATAGATATAACTAATCTACACCCACCTTATATAATAATACATTATAATACCTAAAAAAATTATAAATATAATTATTTATAACTAATAAATTATAACATTAATAATAATTATAAGTATTATTATTATAATAATTCTTTTCCAATACCAACATCATACTCCATAATAATATTCAATTAATTAAAACAATCAAATAATCTATTTAATTTCATCAATAAAAGTTCTAATAATTATGTGTATATCTTAATTAATTAACACTAATAATAATAACAAAATAAATACATAGATAAAATAAAAATAAAAAAATAAAAAAATTAATAGCATCACGTCCTAATAATTAACTAAATGTAATGCATCTAATAATAATAAAATACCAAATTCCTCATTAATTATCTTAATTCATAATAACACTTCCAAATTAGCCAACACATCAATGTGATAACTAGATGCAATCATCCCATAAATTATAATCTACCGCATTCATTATATAAATTCTAATTAATTAATAACACCATCAACATATATACACTTAAATGTCCAATCTCAAATATATAAATAACAACTTACCTAATTAATTATTACCATAATAACCGACTCAACCAATCAATAAATCCATAATTATAAAATGCAGGATGAAATGCTTAAGTCGTGTGCATGCGGACGTGACAGTATGAGACATTTTACATGAGACTATATAATACATCGAGTTATTCTAGTGCATACTGTGTCTAAAGGTAGGTCATATCAGTAGAACCTAATACCTAGAACTGCTTTCGGTGCTTTTTAGAGTGAAGATCATGGTAGAAGTAGAGGTCGAGGTGACATTCAGGGGTCAGTGAATAAATCAATAAGGGCTCTAATTAGAGAGTATGGTTTGAGAGAGAGGGATGACTTATGAGCTATTGATGTTGTTATTGGTAATTTCCTTATCTCTGATCATGATGCTTTGGTACTGTTTGACTTAAGATCCTCACATTCATACATAAACAATGAATTTGTTTGATTACTTGATATCACATGTGAGGGATTAGGATATGATATTGTAGTCTCCAGTCATTTAGGTAAAGATACGATAGTTAACATGATCTATTAGCAATATCCTTTGGTTATCCATACTATGCAATTTTCATTTGATTTAGTAGAGATGCCTTTTTGAGAGTATGATGTTATCCTGAGGATGGATTAGTGATCAAAGTATCAGGTTGTAATGGATTGCACATAAAAGATGGTTGCAATTAGACATTTGGAGTATGCTATTATTTAGATATAAGGTTGTGCACCAACGATTTCGTCTAGATTGATTTTGGCAATAATGGCTTGGAAACTATTATAATAGTGTTATGAAACCATACTTACTCATGTGATAGATACTGGGCAGAAAGAGGTGCAATTAGTAGAAATACCTATAGTATGTGATTTTCTAGATGTATTTCTTAATGAGTTACAAAGGTTACAACTAGAGAGAGAGGTTGAGTTTGAGATAGAGGTAAAGCTAGGCACTGAACTCATCTCCATTATGTCTTACTGTATGGCATTGATAGAGTTGAAAGAGCTGAAGACTCAATTATAGGAATTACTAGATAAGGGGTTTATTCAGCCTAGTGTATCACCTTATGTTGCACCTATTTTATTCATGAAGAAGAAAAATGGCACCATGAGGCTTTGAATTGATTATAGATAAATGAATAATATGACTATTAAAAATAGATATCCTTTGCTTTACATTGATGATTTATTTGACCAGTTGAAAGATGCAATGGTATTTTCAAAGATAGATTTGAGATCAGGTTTTCATTAGCTTTAGGTGAAGGAGAATAATATACCAAAGATAGCTTTTTGAACTCAGTATGGTCATTATGAGTTTTTAGTAATGTCGTTTGGTTTGACTAATGCACCAACAACATTCATAGCCTTCATGAACACTATGTTTAAAGAGTACTTAGATCGATTTATGGTTGTATTTATCGATGATGTATTGGTGTATTCAAAGAATTAAGAGGAGTATGATAGACATTTGAGGATTGTATTAAAGAAGTTGCAGGGAAAATAGTTATATGGAAAACTGTTAAGATGTGATTTTTAGTTAGAATAGGTAACTTTTCTTAGGCATGTTATTTTAGTGAAAGGTATTAAAGTTGATCCTAATAAAATAGAAGCAGTGGTTAATTGGCAAGCTCTAAGAAATGTTAGTGAAGTCCATAGTCTCTTAGGTTTAGTTGGTTATTATAGAAGATTTGTTAAGGGGTTCTTGATGATTGCCACACCATTGACTAAAATGCTGTAGAAAGATGTTCCATTTGAGGGGACTGATGTTAAAGAAGTTTTGATCATTTAAAAGAATGGTTGATACAAGCTCTAGTATTGACTTTGCTGACCCTAGGAAAGATTATATGATATTCATTGAATGGGTTAGGTTATGTACTCATGCAAGAACAAAAGGTGATTACTTATGCCTTAAGATAGTTAAAGCCTCATGAGAAGAATTACCCTACCCATGATCTAGAGCTGGCTGCAATTATATTTGCTTTGAAGATTTGTTGACATGATTTATATGGTGAGAAATGTTACATCTATACCAATCACAAGAGCCTAAAGTATCTAGGACCATAAAAGGAATTAAACTTGAGACAGAGATGATGGATAAAGCTAATTAAAGATTATGATTGTGTGATAAACTACCATATGAGGAAAGCTAATTTAGTAGCCGATGCTTTGAGTTAGAAAACATTTGCCACATTACAATAGTCACCAGTGATGTTATTGCTAGAGATTTGATAACAAAATGCTATAATGATAATCAACCAGATTGTATCTTAATTGAATTGTAGTTACAAGTGAAGCCAGATTTGATAGATTAGATTAAAAGTGTGTGATACATGATGAAAAGTATCAGAAATAATTGAAGAAAGTGCAAGCTGGTAATACCATTATTGTCGCACCCTAATTTTGGACCGGCCTTGGTTTGGATCGATTCAGAGTTGATTCTGGGCCATTTAGGGTTCTTTCAGACCGTCCTGGGTCCTCTCAGACCGGGCTAGGCCCGTTTAGGGTTCCATTTGGCACTTTTGGGAGGATGTGCGATCACATATGTCCCATTGCATGCCGCATATGATCATGTGCGATTGCATATGTTTCATTACACAACATACGTGATCGTGCATGTCCCCGAGGGCAGACCTAATTAAACCCTAATATGCCATTTGGCTTAAGGATAAAAATTTTTAGCAAAAACCCTAATCCCGAGGCAGCCGTCAGCAGCTGTCAGCAGCCGTCCGCAATCATTGGACACTCCAAAACATAATTCTAATCAATCTAAGGCATTAGGATTAATCAAAACGCACTAAAATCAACTAGAATTAGGCGTTTTTAATAACCTAAACTTGGATCTGGATCGGATTGGATCACAACTCTCATTCCCTAACGCTTTGGAGAATCTATAAGAGGTAATTCAATTCCCTTTTTATTGATTTTGCATTATTTAATTGTCATAACATGATTCTAATTGTTATTTGATGCTATTTGTGACTTGTGCATGAATATAATCGAAAAATGAATTGTTTTTAGTGATTTCCGCATTATCTTGCCATGTTTTAAT
>CANYBF011207513.1:0-12008 GCA_948192965.1 Dalechampia spathulata | reverse complement strand
ATCATTGAGATGCCTATTCCTAGAACTGAGACAGAAGTTAGGGGATTCTTGGGACAGCTCCAGTACATCAGCAAATTCATCGCCAAGCTCACTACCATGTATGAGCCCATCTTCAAACTGTTAAGGAAGAACCAGCCTATGGTTTGGGATGAGAACTGTCAGTTTGCTTTTGAGGGGTAAAGCATTATCTCTCCAACCCACAGATTCTGCAACCACCTTGGCTAGGAAAACCATTGCTACTCTATCTAGCCTTAGAAGAGGAATCAGTGGGTTCTATGATGGCTCAGAAGAATGATGCCGGAGTCAAGCATGCTGTCTACTACTTGAGTAAGAAGCTTTTGCCAACCGAGTGCAAATACAACACTGTTGAGAAGCTATGCATGGCTATGGTTTGGGTTACCAAGAAACTCAGGCATTACTTCCAGTCGTACCAAATACAGGCAATCTCTAAGGTTGATCCTATGAAGTATTTGTATGCAGCTCCTTCGCTAGTAGGCAAACTCTCTAGGTGGCTGATCCTGTTGTCAGAGTTCAATGTGCAGTATGTCACTACCAAGGTGATCAAGGGCAGAGCAATTGCCAAATTCTTAGCATCTAGGTCGATGGATGATTTTGAAACTTTTGAACTGGACTTCCCAGATGAGCACTTGGGGGCAGTTGATGTCCAGAAATGGCAGTTGCACTTTGACAATGCAGTCAACAAAAGAGGTGCAGGTGTAGGAGTTGTGCTAATCACTCCTGAAGGCAAATGAATAATGCTTTCAAAGCAGCTGAGCTTCTCAGTCACCAATAATATGGCTGAGTATGAAACATGTGTCTTCGGGCTAGAAGCATTGCTAATGGTTGGTGCCCTAGATGTACAGATATTTGGTGATTCGATGCTTGTCATTCACCAATCCACGACCGAGTGGGAAGTTAAAGAGGAAAGGCTCAAGCCTTACACTGAATACATGAAGCTCATGGTCCACAATTTTAGCTCCTGCCAGTTTATTCACATGCCACATGAAGAGAATCAGATGGCTGATGCTTTAGCCACACTATCTTCAGTCTATGAGCAACCGCAGAGTCAAGCTCAATCTGTGATTATTAAGCAGTTAAGGATCCCTTGCTATTTTGGGGAACGGGTTATGACGCTAGACCCATCAGAAGAAATCCCATGGTATACAGATATCATGAACTTTCTGGAAACTGGAACTTACCCAGAAGAAGCCAACAGAACTGATAAGCTAGCACTACGCAGACTAGCAGCCAACTTCACTTGACACTAGGGTGTTCTCTACAGAAGAACTGTAGATGGTTTACAGCTTCGATGCATATCGGGGAAAGATATTGAGTCTGTTATGAAGATGATACATGCCGGTGTATATGGACCCCACATGAATTGATTCGCGCTCTACAGGAAAATCCTACGCCAAGGGTATTTCTGGCTTACTATGGAAACAGACTGCATACAGTTTATCCAAAAATGCCATGAATGCCAGATTCATGGAGACCTGAGTCATCTACCGCCGGTTGAATTGCAGAATTTGACAACGCCTTGGCCATTCTCAGCTTGGGGAATTGACATCATGGGTGAGATTCACCCTAATGCGTCTAATGGACACCGGTACATACTGGTAGCTGTGGACTACTTCTCTAAATGGGTGGAGGCAGAATCCTACGGTAAACTGGGGGCAAGATAGGTTGCCAAGTTTATAAAGAAGAATATCATATGCCGATATGGGGTGCTGCATCACCTGGTGTCAGACAATGGAGTACTGTTCCAGGCCCAAGTTACAGACTTACTAGAAAAATATGGGGTTGAGCACCATCGATCCTCTCCTTACCGTCCTCAAGCTAATGGGGTAGTCGAAGCGGCCAACAAGACCATCAAGCGCATCTTAGCCAAAATGGTACAGACCTACAGAGATTGGCATGAGCAGCTACCATTTGCCTTATGAGGTTACAGAACCACTGTAAGGAGTCCTACGGGTGCCACCCCCTATTCTCTGGTTTACGGGACATAAGCCGTATTGCCTATTGAAGTGGAGCTGAAATCACTTCGGGTCATCCTGGAATCTTGGTTGGCAGAAGCTGAGTGGAAAAGGGCTAGGTATGAGCAGCTGGTCACTATTGATGAGAAACAGCTGAAGTCTCTCTATCATCTACAGCTTTACAAAAAGTGCATGGCCAACGCATTCAACAAGAAGGTTAAACCTGTAGCCCTACAGGAAGGTGATCTAGTCCTAAAGCAAGTCAGACTGGCTATCCGTAATCCTCATGGAAAGTTCAGGCCCAACTGGGAAGGCTTGTTCCTAGTTAAGAAAATCCTCTCCAAAGGCGCTGTTCGCATCTTGGATTTGGAGGGTAATGAGTTCTCAGAAACTGTCAACCTTGACCAGCTGAAGAAATATTTTTTCTAGAGCAAAGGGTAAAAGAAAAGGCAAAAACAAAAAAGAAAAAGCCTGGTGAGCTGAAAACTTGCATAGGCGGCTCACGTAAAAATTAAGGCAAATGTAGAATATTCGCTCGGTGAGTTGAAAATCCATTCAGACAACTCATGCAAAAGTTAGAGCTCTTAAGAGGCAAAAGGAGAGTGTTAAAAATAGTTGATCAGAAAATCTCACACGAGGCTAGTCAATAACAGAGGTTGAGTCTGATGCACATCTGGAACTTCTGTGTTGGTTTTAGCATTTTCGTGTAAATGTTATAATCTCATTAATGCAAATGGAACACATGTTCATAAACTTAGCCTTAAGTAATACTAGTTGCAAACACAAAGCATTATCATTCTTTATTATATATTGTTGCTTAACAATATTTTATAGTACAGGATTCAAGCTTGGCGCAACACCCACAACTTGTGCTCATCATCAGTGGCAGATCCAGCTCCGGGAATCTCCACCAGCGCTATCCGACGGCAGGGCCAAGTCCTCCCTACGTGCTCAACGAAGCGAGGTACCAGCCTGCCTCTCTCAAACTCCGTCAGCTGAGGTATGGTCCACCGCTGACCATACTGACGACAAATCCTAGCAGGACTGTAGTGCGTGCAATGCCTGAATCCCGGCAGTGGGATGCAATCTACGTAAGTCATTATAGTCACATGCTGTATGCGCCACCAGGGACAACTCCACCTGATCTCGCTCTCAGGTTGAGTCCCTATCCATTCAATCCATCATTGGAATGACATCATCCTTGCCTCACTAAAGGCATAACCCCTCCGCATGTGGCTATGAGGAAGGTATCTTTAAGGGTCCCCTGCTGGCGGCGCCAAGATTTCAAGCTTCTCTTGAAGCCAAATCTGTAATAAAATAAGAAAAAAAAATAATAATAAAAGTTCACTGAGTTGAAAACCTTGCAAAAGGCTGCTCAGGCAAAAATTACAGTGACCCGCTGAATTGAAAACCCAAGGGGGCAGTTCAGGCAAAAATTAGGGTCTGAAGCAAAATCAATAGCCCGATGAGCCGAAAATCTTACAAAAGGTGACTCATGCAAAAGTTAGGGCAAAAATACAAATTTTTCTAAGTTGAAAACCTACAAAGGTGGCTTAGAATTCTCACCTTTAGAAGAAGCAGACTTCCGCTGAAGTGCTCATACTGTCCACGCTTCATTTTATCCAGACCAATGATTGTCTCTACTACAATCATAGGAAAAGGGGTCCGGCCTTGCATCACTTGGTCTATCACGGGCCCGATTAGCAAATCTCCATGACCAGACGGATCGATGAATAGGAACTGTGCCAACAGTCCAAATCCAACCACCCTCAGCCATGAGGGTCTTCTATAGATTTTTGACTGCATAGTCAGAAAAGAACATCGAGATCTAAAGAGCCATCTGTAGTCAAAAGAGATCCTACCTCTAATGGACTCATGTCAAAAGCCCTGACCAGATATGAGAACGCATCTCCAACAGGCATTGGCACTGTCAGCATCACTGTCATGCTACAGGTAACCCCGAGAATGGCAGCAAACTCCTCGTAAATCATACACAACTCTACATGCCCGAACCGGAATACGTGAACCTCCGGATCCCAGAACTGCACGGCAGCATGCAGAAAAGCATGATTAATTGAGACCGGCTGGAAGGTTCTCAAATATTGGAGCCCGATCTCACCCAATCAACTCCACTCATCATTTCCCCAACGATGGGAAAGAGCGCAAAAGACAGATAGTGATTGTTGAGTCATTGTATATCTAATTTCTGTAAAGAAAAATAGATGGGTTATATTTTGCCAATAAACCAAAATGCATGGTGTATTTATAAGCAGCAAATAGCATTGGATTCCATTGCCAAATCCAAAAACACACAGTACAAGCATTTGTCTATTTTTAAAGTCTGTACACAACAGCCCTGACGTACTAGGCACGCAATACCAGTCTGTAACGCATTATCTTATCCTAGTACAGAAACTACAGATTTCTGATGACATGCATATGGAAGCCTGACGCTGCATCTCCTCTATGCATTATCCTCCCTGGAGCGGTCATCCTCAGGACTAGGAGTGTTCATAACGTCAATGTTGTAGCGCTCCAGACGCGCCGACAGCTGTGCAATCTCTTGGTCCCTCTCCTCCGTCATCTGAGCAAAACGATCAGACTTCTCTTGCTCCATTTGCTTGCTGGACTGCAAGCATAGACATATAGGCACATAAGTCATGCATTCATGCATTTCCATGCAAAAAGTACTTCATAACAGGTACTCACCTGGACATCCAACATCTCAGATGAATGGTAGCGGCGTAACCTTATCAGCAACCTTGAAGCATCTGCTATAGCATCTCGGCGCACCTGTAAGATCAAAACATATTTCAGGCTACTGAAGTCAAAGACACATCAAAACATGTATACTCACATGGGTTGTGTTTGGAGGATCAAACTCAATCTCGCTCCTTGCTGGCACCAGAAAGGAAGTCTCATAATGATGCCCAGCTGCATCATAAGTAAAGATCAGAGGGCTCTAGGGCCACATCAGCTCACCCTCTACGAAATCTGCCAGACGCCCATACCCTGGGGGTACCTCCGGAGTGGCTGACATCGTTGCCATTGGAACCGCATCAGCTCCAAAATCGTGAGATCTTTTTGAGGAACCGTTGCCTCGAGAACTGCCGACAGCTGGTGAACCCCGACGTCCACCTATGCCTCGAGGAATATCAGGTTTGACTCCAGACCCGCCAGCTCTATCATGTTGACCATGGCATGTAGAGAGTTCCACATGTCCAAGTAATCTTAGCTGAATGAAGATCGGATAATCCACTGGCGACTCTGATAAACGCTCCTGCCCGGGCACACCAGTCAACCCAGTAATCACCTCCGGGTCTGTATCAGTACATGAAGCCCAAAACATCATACGTGGTGGGGGAGCAGGCTCCATGCGACTCCCAGGCCTTAACTGCCAATCTATCATACGCTCTCCAAGATAAAAGAGTCTACCTTCGGGACTCTCCAGTAACATGTGTTGCTCATCTTTGCTCATTGAACTGGTCAAGTATCTCGACCTTGGATGCATATTGTCCCAGGGATAGGGACGCACCTATTCCAAGAACAACAAGAAAATAAGAACCTGCCCAGGTATTTCTTAAACCAGTTTAATACAGTTTAATGCTGATTAAATTGTTTCTCCTTACCTGATCCCAGGTTAAGTTGTTGAGATGCTCCCTTAGCTCGTCCATTATGTAATCCAGCCTTCGACGTGGTGTGCTCCATGCTTGCAGATGAGGGAAGCCAAGCAGTAATCCTTGTGGAACCTCGGGCTCTGGCAGTAGCCCGAATTCATACGCTATGACTTACAAAGTCAATGCACACAGTCAGCAAGACTCAAGTAAACGCTACAATGACAGAATCAACAGAATTCTGCTTACCTCTACGACTTGCCAGTAGCCAATAAAATGGTCTATACAATACCGGCTACAAAAATCCAAGCCCTGCATCAAGTGGGCTAGACCGGAACTGTCCCAGTCATACTGCCCGATAGCATCCAGATCGCGGAGGGCCCATAATACAGACATGTGAACGCTATTCCTAGCATCATTGAATAAGGTACACCCCAGTGCATACAACAGAAAGCTGTGAGTGTACTGTTCTATAGAGATGGTCCTACCCAGTCTCTCTGCCAGAACTGCCTCCCGAAGGCAATCATATGAAATACTGTACCCACCTCTCACATTAGGGGACATGCCCAGCAGAGTAAAAATGGCGTTGTATGCCCAACGTGGAAATGTTAGCCTGGCATCAAATGGAAGAGGCAGCCCAATGCACTCTAGCCCAGTAATCCCGGCAAAGATACTATAGGTGATAGCAATCTCACCCACAGGCAGATGAAAGGTATGAGTGGAATCCATCCACCACTCGATCATGGTAGTAATAACAAACCTATTGTTCCTCTATTCTGCATCGACAAAGCAAGAAATGTATGGACCAAAATAGCTCTGGTCCACTCTAGCGCGTATCTCTTGAGGCAACAGAGGGTACCATTCACTGATTCCATGAATACTGCCAGTTCTGACAACTATTCACTCCCTCTAAAAATTACAGAATCCAGGTTAGTTTCAGACTAACTTATAGAATGGATGCAGAGGCTCTGAGCTCCTCCTCTCTACCCTAAATGTCCTTATTCATGCCTAAAATGCATAATCTCTTGAAAAATGGCCGAAAAATGCATGTTTCGGCCCATTTTTCACTGTCATGTGCACCACACATGAGTCATGTGCACCACACATGAGTCATGTGCGCCACACATGAGTCATGTGTGCTATACATGACTCATGTGTGCCACACATGGGTCATGTGCGCCACACATGAGCCATGTACGCCACACATGCCAAAACCCGCTCCAAAAATGTCATTTTTCGTAAAACTAACACGATAACCACTTGCCTACCTAAGCCTAACATCTGCCTAACATAAAATTCTAGCCAAACACAAGCCTAAACGCATCAAAACGAGCCTAAAACTCAATTTTTGAAAAATTCAAAAAACTGAAAAATCGAGCCGAGTCACTGAAAACTCACCTTTCGGGAAGAGCTCGGGACCGATGGGAATCTATGGTGAAGGTTTCTGCAATTGGATCACCAAAATGGGCCCCAAAATAGCTATGACGAGTCATGTGCTCGGTTAAAGCATAGCTCGGGACGGATTCAGGGTCCCAGGGGGTCGATTGCACCCTAATTCCTGCCATTTTCACTAAAATACTAAATTTTCGACTTGGGAGTTGAGAGAAAATCGGGTTTTGGGAAAGGAATGAAGTGATTTTTGAATTAGAAGCCTGGATATATAAAAATTTTAAGGGATGTGCGCCATACATCATGGAACATGCACCATAAATCAAAAATTTTGCTAATGTGTGCCTGCCACTGTGCATGCATGCTAATGTGCACCACCCCCCCTACTAAAATGCACATGAAGAATTAGGCCTATGGCGAAAATTTCAGAATTTTCCAAGGTCATTTGCCACACTAAACTCAATTTTTCATGATCCGCAGCGTATGAAAAATCCAGAAATTCAGTCAGAATGCAGCAGACTGATACTCAAAAATTCAGGTATTTTTCCTGGACTATTTCAATACTAATTTCACTGACAAGTTATTTTCCTATGTCTGTCAGAGACAGGAAATTGATCCAACAGATGATCAAAAGCAGTCAAACCTTTGACTTCTGGTCAAGCTGTTGACTAGATAGTGTAGCATTCCGACAGAGGATCCCAAATGCAGACTTTGGAGATAGACAACACTTATTGGATGGCGCGAGAAGAAGATCTGATGGTTGATCACCTAGACCCAGCAGAAGGTCACCTCTGGTTCCGCTGAAGAACCGCCTGATCCACCAGAGATCACAGAGTCAAGCCCTTGACATCAAAGCCTAATGCATAGGCATCTGAATGCTGACTTCAGATGAATTACTCGCAAGGAAGCCATCGGTCTCGCAGTGACCACCGATCAGCCCTGGTCGAAATAGCCTGAACGCCGAGCCCCCAGTGATGGAGCTGGGGTACATATACTGGTCAAAACTATCGACCATAAATGTCAGAGACCTAACAGAGGATCCTGAAAGCCGTTTCAGAGATATCTGACATTTATATAATGGCGTGAGAAGAGACCCAATAGATGGTCATCCAGGTCCTGCAATTGACCACTCGATCCAGTTGTGATCGCAGAACCAAGCCTTTGGTTCCTAAACCCTATTGCATAGGCATCTGGATGCTGGTTCCAGATGATTAACTCATGGCATTGCCATCAATCCCATTGGGGACCCTTGATCAACATTGATCATCTAGCCCGAGCACCGGGCTCCCATTGGCAGAATTGGGATTACCAGATCAGCATTGGTCTTCCAGCCCGAGCACCGGGCTCCCAGTGGTAAAATTGGGATTTAAGCTTCAACGCGAGCACCCCTACGAGTCAGGTACGCTTCCTACTCCCTATGAAAAGTCACGTTATGATCAGATCACATTTTGATGACTTATGCACATGTCGCCTCAAAATGATCATGATCAGGGGGCAAACTGTTGACCCTGACTTTTCACACTCGTGCAATTTTCAGATTTATGATGATTCGGCTTTGTTTTAGTCCCCGATATCGACCCCGATTATGCACATAGACCTCTGTGTCTTCCTCTGTGTGTTCTAGTGTGCAAAACATCTTAGAACTGGTGGGGGGCCACCATGACGCCTGGTGGGACCCGCTACATATTCTGAGTGTTCTATGCATGCAGAACACTCTTCCTTATTGCCTATGTAAAGCAAATCGCTTGAAATGCAAAACATTGCATTTTTTGCCCTAAGTACTATTCATCATGCATAGTACACATGTGGGGTCCACTAAACAGAAGCGGGGCCCGCAGCCCCTAACAATCTACTTTGTGTATTCTGTACTTACAGAATATATTCTAGTTGCCTTACGAGAAGGCACAACGCCTGGCATCGCAAATGCCGTCTACTGGATCCACTACGCTGTGGGACCCACTCAGGCAATAGCGGGGCCCGCTGCCCCTGTTTAATCTATTCTGTGTATTCTGTACTTACAGAATACATCTTCCAGTTGCCTTACGCAAGGCACAACACTTGGCGTTGCAAATGCCATCTTCTGGGCCTATTACGCTGTGGAGCCCACCTAAGACACCAGTGGGACCCGCTGCCCCTACTGCCTATTCTGTGTATTCTGTACTTACAGAATACCTTTTCCAGTTACCTTACGCAAGGCACAGTGCTTGGCATCACAAATGCCACCTTCTGGGCCCATTACGCTATAGGGCCCACCTAGGACACTAGTAAGGCCCACAGCTTCTACTAGTCTATTCTGTGTATTCTGTACTTACACAATACATTCCACACCTACCTACACGTGGTAGGGTACACAGAATGCAAAATATTGCATTTTGAACCTAGGTCACTATTCACTATGAATAGTATGCAGGTGGGGCCCGCCTTCCCCAATTAGCCTATTTTGTGTATTATGTACTTACAAAATACATTCTGCTGCTGCCTTACACAAGGCATACCCCGTGGCATCCCGAATGCCGCATTTCTGGGCTCTCCGGGCTGTAGGGCCCGCTAAATACTAGTGGGGCCCGCTCCTCACTGTAGTCCACTTTAATGCATTCTGTGCGCACAAAACATGCCCTATCTACTGCCTTGCTTGAGGTAAAATGCTTGGCATGCTATTTGCCACTTTCCAGGCCCTTTTGCGCTGTGGGGCCCACAAGGGTACTATTCATCATGAATAATACCCAAATGGGCCCATCGCACGAATTCACCAATTTGAGTGTTCTTGATGCATAGAACACATTTACGCTGATACCTACGCGAAAAATGACCTTCTAGCACGCCAAATGCCATTTTGGGCCGAAATAGGGTCGCAAACCCTAAAATGGACCTATTAGCCAAAACTCGGTGTTCGGGTCTGAATTTGAGAAAACTTATAACTGTAAAGTTTCTCAGAATGTCGATTGCACTTCAGTTGACATATGGCGTGCATCCGTTTCAGCCTGTACTGAGTGGAGCACATCGCGATGTGCGTTCCTTACATTGCATAGTAACTTCATAAAAAGACGTTTGGTTGGGAGCCTTCTCGGGACCGAATTTGGAAAAAATTTCTTCTACAAAGTTGTTCCTTACATCGAATAACGCTAATAGGCTTCAGGGCGCATCCCAAAAATGACCGCAGTGGGCCCCACGCAAGGGGTCAAAAGGTAATGTGCTGCGCACATGGGCAATGTGTGGCGCACATTGCCTTCAAAAATTTTCAAATCCTGGCAAAAATTACAAAATTAGCACGCTCAATTTTTGCTCTATAAATATAGAGCTTGGGGTTCTGAAAATGGATCCCAGAAAATTGCCTTAAGGCAAGCCAAACCTCTGCCAAAATTTCCACTCAATTAATTAGGCCCCTAATTAATTAAATCACTTGGATTTAATGATAAAATTGGTTAGTTTAGGCTCCCTAAACATGGAATCAAGCAAGATCAAGAAGAAAACTCGACCGGAATAAGGTAAATTTCCCGTTTTCTTCAATTTTCTTCATTCTATCACTATTCTGTGGGGGATGTGCTGCGCACATCACCTCATGTGCATTACACACAGGCTATGTGTGGCGCACATGAGGTCATGTGCGCCGCACATGGGGTCATGTGCTGTGCACATCGCCCTAAAATTTTCCAGAAAATGTTATTTTTCATCCGATCTGGCCCATCCAAGGCCATTCAAGGCTTTTCCATGCCTTGGATCTGCCCTAAATCTACCCGGATTTTAAATAATTTTAACTTTAAAATTATTTTTCTTGATTTGGATGCAAATCCACGAAGCAAAATCCATTTTCAAGTCCGATCTACCTAGATCGGGGTTGGATTTAGGGTTTCTGCTGAAAAATTTTCAATTTTCCTTCTGTTTTCTCTATCATGTGCACCACACACAATCAATGTATGGCGCACATTGGCTATGTGCAGCGCACATTGGCTTTGATTTTCACAGAAAAACCCAGTTTTCGCCCGAACCACTTCGGTTTTGAATTTTTCAGTGACTCCAGTAGCTTTCCCGTGCACTTGGGGTTCTGGATCTATCATAAATCATCTAGATCTACTTGATTTTAGCCTTAAAATTAAGTATTTCAATTAATTACTTAATGAGGTATTGTCTTCATTAAAGTTGCTTATTTTTGTCTGTAGATCATTTCAGTACTGACAGATTTAATTTTCTTGCAGATTGGTCTCTGATGTACGCCACACATCATGGATGTGCGCCACACACAGTCAATGTGTGGAGCATATCCCTCGCAAATTTTCCAGAAAACTGTATTTTTTACCATATTTTGGTCATATTTTGACGTATCCAGTGGTATTTGAGTTTCACAGTAGCTTAGGTATTCTAGAAAGTCATAAAATAATTTTTACATAATCAATTTTGGCCTCAAAATTAATTTTTACGATAAAATGTAATTTTCACTCGTATAAATGCAGTTTTTGATAGGATTGGTTTTTAATTGGTCGTAGGGATATCTCCAAAATTATGTATGATAATAGTCCTCCCAATTAAATTTTCCATGATCAAATAAAATAATTTTGCTTAAAATTATTTTTATTAAAATGAATTTTCACGATCCGGCTCGTGTTTATTATTTCAATTATTGCATAATTATTGTTGGATTTTGACTCTTGGTTCATACTTTTAAATGGTATTGGACTAGTCAATTAAATCCAAAATTCATTTACTACTAATGAATTTATTTGTCTATTTTGCATATTAATCCATCGTGCATTTTGGATCGTGCAATTCGAGTGGAAGAAGGGGTATTACTTAATACCCGGGAATTTTTGTATGCGAGAAATATTTATAATATGGTAGAATTATTTTATTATTTTTATTTGTGGATGATTTATATTTGCCTAAATATATTATGTCATCATGTCACATGCCATGTCACATGACACATGCACACACTACTATGCATGCCATGCATATACCGTATGCCATAACATATTGTATTTTGTATGCATATATGTATATATACACCAATACGTAAATACGCCAATACGCAATCCAA
>CANYBF011207398.1:0-13464 GCA_948192965.1 Dalechampia spathulata | reverse complement strand
TTCCTTCTCTATATCACTCATGATTTAATTATTTTTTATGCTCTTTAGTATTTCATCCTTTCATTTCCTCAAAACCTTTAATTTTCTATAATTAATGTTATCAATTACTTGAATATTAAATTGTAAGCTTTGAAATATATAAATACTAATTATCTTTATTATCTAATAATTTAATTTGTTAAAATTGATTTTTATTATCTAATTTTCATTGAAAATAACACATGAATAATTAGTTTTAAGAGAATAAAATTTTATTGAAAAATCTAAATTTCCTAAAATTAATTTAATTTTAAATATCTAATGGTAATTATTTTAATCTATAATAACTAATTACTATTTAAGAATTGTATTTAAAATCAATTATAAATATTAATTATTTTTATTATATAATAGTTTAATTTGTTGAAATTAATTTTTTATTATTTGATTTTAAATAAAGAAATAATACATAAATAATTAGTATTAAGGGAATAAAATTTTATTAGAAAATTAATTTATTAAAATTAATTTTATTTTACTTCAATTATCTAATATTAATAATTTATAATAACTAATTTCTATAATAAAATTACATTAAAAGTATTATTTATTATTATTTAAAAAATTTTAAGATTTTCATTAAAGTTTTAGAAATATATTATGTTGTTAATATCTGACTTAATTTTTTAAAACTCATATTATAAGAATCAAGTGAAGTAAATTGATGAAATATACATTTCTTTGATTTTTTTTGCTGATAATAAAAGAGGAAAGGAGATAAGTAAAATGAAGGTTCTACCCCTCTCTAGATTTATTAAAAATTTGTTAAAATTAATTTTTATTACATAATTTTATTAAAAGAATAACACATAAATTATTAATTTTAAGGCTATAGAATTTTATTTATAAAATAAATTTATTAAAATAAATTTTAATTTATTTTAATTATCTAATTATGAAGCTATGTCTTGATGATCGAAAGTCAATTTGTACATTTTTCATTGTTGAAATTGTCTATTTTGTATATAAAAACTTGCTAGAACAGTTGATTTGGTCTTGTTTTTATATTTTAAATGTAAAAACGGTCAAAAAGTAAAAAGATAACTAAAAATGTAGTTTTACCTCAATTTTTATCAGAAAGTAGTTATCACGTGCTTATGGCCAAATATTATGGGCACAATAAAAGCAAATTACACAGAAGTCTGTCAATCGAGAGTTTAAGTTTAAATTTTGTATTTCAACTTCAAAATTAGATTAGATAAAGTGAATAGAAGATAGAATTATTATATTAGGATTAATTTATTTATTTTAATATTTCTTTTTCATTTCTATAAAATGGGAGGTTTGTTCCCATTATATAGGATATATATCTTGTCATTCAATTTAGTTCTCATTAATAAAAGTTGTTTCTTTTATTTTTATGTTGTTGCCAATGATGCAAGGCTAAAGAATTTATATTCCTAATCCGAAGCAACATAAATAAGTCATTGTGAATCATGTGAAATCAAAATAGATTTAATTCTAATGGTATTTTGCTATTCGCTTTAATTCGGTAAATCATAGAACCATCACCATTTTTGGAAGTATGTAAAAAGAGCTCGTTGCATATGTTCAATAATGGTATATTGCTATGCAAGTTGTTTGATCCAGAATTGTCACTCGATTTGCTAGAGTGTCAATTAAAGAGTTAAGTTTTGGTAAAGAAGCTAAATTTTTTCCTGTGAATTTTAGCGATCTATTGCTAGAGTGTCAATAATGGTATATTGCTATGCAAGTTGTTTGATCCAGAATTGTCACTTGACTTGCTAGAGTTTCAATCAAAGAGTTAAGTTTTGGTAAAGAAGCTAAATTTTTTTCTGTGAATTTTAGCGATCTAGTTTGAACATTAAGAAGTATTTTTTAAAATGTTAACTTGAGTCAGATTCTTCTCATTCTTTATATGATTTTTGGAAGACTAAGTGTGGATCTATTTCCATCGTGTTTATTTAGGGACTAGAGGTGATTGTAGAGTTGCTTCTTGGTCAGCTTAATCCTAAGGAAGAATTGGTCTGTATGAAGATTTTCTCCAACATGTTATAACCAGCTTAATAAATTTACCATTAAACTATATTTGAATTAATGACCATATTTCGACAATGAATATTTTATAGTTTCGATTAGGAAGTTTTTCACGTTGATATTTTCTAAAACTTAATTTCGTTATCTCTTTTATTTTTCTTCAATATCAAAAATTCTTTTAATTTTATTTTCTCGTAAAGAATCGAAGGATCATTTTGTCCCTGTGGGATCAACCCTTCTTCTTGTCACACCCAGCCCATACCCAGGAGGACATGCTCCCGTGGCATAGACAACGATACCCAGAAGAAGATCAATGCCTACACCACAAAGGATGCATCATGAAGACGTCGTATGGGGACACGTCTCTAAGCTTAATGGTGGTACGATGAAAGTAACGTGATGTTCTACAACACCCTGGATAACCTGTCATGGTTTAATACAAACAAGTGAGTGCGTACAGTAATCACCACCAAAAGCTATACAACCACTGCCTCACTAACTACACAGCCCAAAAAGGGGTTGGAGTATGCCTCAGGAGTCCCGTACCAAGTCGAGATCTGTCTATCTCAGCCAATGACATTTAATCCTTCTCTGTTCGCTCACTCAAGGGCTCTGAACCTACATTCATCAAATGACAAACGCTGAGATAAACTCAATGGTGCTAGAAACACAGATAAACAGATATATATCACATAACCACATCATCAGACTGACATAATAAAGCATACAACATGTATGTCCTTATGAATGCATTCTCCCTTATCTTTTCCTCTGTTTTCCCTCTGATTTTTATGTCATTATGTACATTCCTGTCGCACACACTAGGTCCCAATAGGTACCGGTACTCATCTCCCGAAGGAGGCCATATAACTGTGGAATGCTCAACACTCAATTCCTACTGTAGGTCTCGAGGCTCATCTCCCTTCTCGGGAGGTTACTTATCTAATGATTTCTGAAGGAATCCTATAATCATCGTTGACCCAATATGCCCATAGCTGAGCTCTGCCCTCATTTCTCACTTTCTTTTCTCACTTCCATTCATCCTTCATTTCTATGCATGCCATGTTAGCACATACACTCATGCATCATACCATGGAGAAATATACAAACATTCCATCATACCATTGCATACAATAAACACAGCATGATTTAGCATATCATTCACAACATCATCATATCACGTCAAAGTGATGGCATACTAACATGGAACCTCTTGCTTAGACTTAACTTAAATCTCAAGGCAAGAAAATAAACCTAACATAGCAATAAACATGAAACTAGCACAAACCTGACAATCAAGCAACTCCTCACGTAGGCCTGTAATCCTGTCTCTATGAGTCTCTAGCTTAATCTCTTGTTTCCACACCTTCTCTATACGTAGGAGTTTTAACCAAAATGTTCGACAGGGTTTAGGAGTGTTTTAACTGAAGAAAAGGGAAGAAAGCTTAAAGAAAAACGTTAAGTCATAACCCTTAAAATGTCAAACTTAAGTCGTGTACGGCCATATAGGTATTGGTACACCCGTACCGAACTAAGGCTTCTGATGTACAAAATTTCCTACGAGTAACGGTACGCCCATACCCAATTCGGTACGCCCGTATGTGCTCGATTTTCTTGATAAACCTAAATTCCTGCGAGTTTGCGTTTGGCCGTACCATCCTTTGGTACGTCCGTACGCCCTCCAGGACCTAAAATCCCTATAGCTCCCCTATTTTGTACGCCCGTACCACTACCTAAAACCCCAAACTATGCCTATTGGCAAGCCTAAACTACAAGATCCCTATCACAACCTCCCTTGCTAGCCTACCAACACTTCCAAAACATACCTAAACACATATCATAGCCGTCCCTCATCCAACCGAGAAGACATGCTTCTCAATAAGGTGATGACACATAAGCAAAGCAATTAGATACGTACATCTCAATTCATGCAACCACAAACACAAAACCATCAATACACATTCATTCTCACATCAAGAACTCATTCAATTCTACCATTCATCTACACATGCACACACATAAATGCATAACTCCTAGGGTCTCTAAGGCGGGTGTGACACTTCCACTACTACAAAATTGCTTATATTTCTACGATTGGAAGTAGAAATTAATTTGATAAATTTGACACCGGATCACTTGTTATGGTAACTTGGCATGTGTTTTAGGTTTTAGTTACTTATATGGCATATTTGAATAATTTCATGATTATGGTTTTTGACGTATGTTTTTAGCTCATTAGTCCTCTATTTTTTTTTTGGTATTTCATCCTTTTGTTGTTTCAAGACCTTTCATTTTCTATAATCAATATTATCAATTAATTAAATATTAAATTGTAACCTTCAATATTACTTTTATGTTTATGTTTTATGTTAGTATATGCTCCAGAGCATCATGTAAATTATGTAATGTTTATTTATTTTGATAAAAGTCATTATTCATTATTTAGTGTTGTATTTTATTATATGTGTATTGCTTGGAGCATTGAACTAAATAATGAATTTCATGATATTCAAATAGTGTAAAAGGAATTCATAAAGTATGTTTATGAAATGAGATTCTTTTATATACAAATGTTCAATATCTAAATCATCTCTGATCATAGTATTAATAAGAATGGATATTATTAATGCACATAGATTAGTACATGTTATACTTTCTTTAAGGGGTGCATTCTCATACACCATGACATGAGATGTCAAAAGTTAACATGTGGATGAATTGTATAGTATAATTCATTATATATGATCTTGTTAGTGAGATTTCATATGGATAATAATCTATGTTAATTGATCGGTTATCGCTTCTATCAAATTAATTCCTTATAAGCCACACTTTGGAATTATGATTTTGTAGCAGTGGAAGTAAGGGTCGAATCCCACAAAGACGGTTTCAACTCACTTAATTCTTTGCATTTAAAAATAAACGAGGTGAATCGGAAAGTAATTAAAACAAATGAATAAACAAATAAAATAAATTTGAAAAAATCAATACAAAGTAATTCTCCCAACCGAAAGCATCAAGCATTCATTAATTGAATATGATCATTGATTAAATAATAGTCCAAAGGCAATAATGGCACTAAGTCGGTCATAATTTACCGAGCAAGTCTCGCACACCTCAATCTTCCCTTATTTGTAAGACACCATGAAACAAGCTCTATGAAATACCTCTAATCCCAGGATAGATAAAGTGGAAATAGATTCTCACAAGTCATCTTGAAATTGCATTACGAATTAGGAAGACCCGACTCTAGCTAACAGTTACAACCCAGCATCCCTTGTGTTCAAACTAGATCCTTTAAGCCATAGAAGTATTATCGCATGCCGTAACAAGGATAACATCCTGCTTTACCACTTCAGCAAGTCGAGTGACTTTTCCATATCAAACAACCCACTTAGCTATATGCTAGAATTTAGAGACATGCAACAAGCCTTATTTACATGCACTAGGAGCAGCAATGGTCCTATGTGATTCAGAGTTAAAGATAATAGTGCCTTGCCAATGGAATTAGGATCATTTAGATCTCATATAATCATTAACAAATAACTTGAATTACTTCCAATTAGGAAAAACAATCGCCTAGCCTTGCATTATTGGTAAAATAAATATAAAATTAATTAAGAATAATAAAACCGAACTAAAACCAATATTTGAAACTAAAAGTTATGAACCCCCTTCTACATAGGAACATGCTCCTATTTATAGAAGGTAAAATAAAATAACTAAACTAATAAAAATAAATAATTACTAATCCTAATCTTCAGATAAAAGAGTTTGAATTGTTCCAAATCACTTTTTCATCCAACTCTAGAAGATTAAGTCTAAGTAAAACTCGTCCTCGTTCAATCTCCAAAACTGGCCAAGTGTTGTAATTTTGGTGTCTCTTATGCCCGCAAACCTCATCAACTTCCAACTCGCAGGAGTTTGAGTTTGACTCAACTTTTTCTTCCTTCAGCTCTCCAAAATGCAACTCTGACAGGTCATTTTGCCCAGTCTTATGCCCACAAGCGGTGTCCTGAAATTTTAAAATCCAAATAAGCTTTAAAAATTCCTATTTAATCATGTTTTCCTAAAACTCACCATTTTAACCTGCAAAATAGAAAATGTACACAAGTCAACCATTCTAACAATTAAACTATGCTATAATGGGTGGTTTGTGGGCATAAAACATGACATTTTGATGCTCGATCAAATACCCCCACACTTATCCAATGCTTGCCTTCAAGCATTCTTTTGCCTATAAGATCATCTCACTTATGCCCATAACAGAACCATTCCTCAAACAAAATAGATAGCAAAATGAAATTAACACCATTCCTTAATTTTTCGAGCAAGACCATCCATCAAGAAAATTTAACCATCCAACAATTTCAACATAAATCCAAAGAGGCAGCCATAAAAAATTATTGCTTTGCCATTTTATTTAAACTAAATTCATAAGTAGTTGGTAAAAAGAACTTGTTTCATTTTTCTAAGCATCCATTGCCCAACCTGCATTTTCAACCATAAATTGCAAAATTCATAAGTCAGGAATTGTTCAATTCAAGATCAATAATGGCCCAATTAAGGGGGATACTCTCTCTTTGCCAATGACTCCATCCGTAAATCAGCTTAAGGGAAAACTAGGTCCGATCCACCTAGTTTCAATTAGCAAAGGTATAAAATAAAATTCCTGTTTTAAGTGTTATTGGGTGAACTGAAAAATGGCCTATAAGAAGGTAAAGTTCTTCCTACATTAGCTGCTCCATACACAAGCTACTTAAGGGGCTATGAGTGTCGTACCATACATAACCAGCCAAATGTAGGTTTTTAACACTTATATTCTTTCTTTTTTCCTTTTCTTGATAAAATAGAATTGTTAGGTAAGGGATGTCAACAATACAAAAACAAGATTTTCAAAGACCAACATAATTTTTATTCCAAGCAAAGTGCAACAACAACTTTTGCAGGCAAACACTAAGAATTCAATCAATTTTGCTGAAAGTTTAAATGAACCATCAAAATAGAACATGCCAAGAAAAACTAGAAAACAATATCAATTCCATCAGCACAATGTTTTGAAAGAGGTTTAGTCAAATATAGGCATATGAGAAAAACAAAATAAAATTAAGGCATAAAACAAGGATAAATATGGTAGCAATTTGTAAAAATTTAATCAAGACCTGTCAAAAGACCGAAAACCTGACAAATTTAATCCATAGGCAAGCAACAGCAAAACAATGCAGCAACAGGGAAACAATGCAGCAAAAAAATAACCAAAAATATCCCCCAATACTTAAGACACATTGTCCCAATGTGGGCATAGCACCACAAAAAAATAGGTTGTAGCAATGGATAAATGAAAAATAAAAAAGTTTAGAACATTGCCTGGTGGGGAATTTGTGCTGCGTAGTGCACTTCTCATTGCTGCATTTCAAATGAATGGCGAAGCTTGCCAATCTCTACATTAAGCTCGTCCAAGCGTAGGAGAATCTGCCACATGGACTCCTTTAAAGTTACTATCAATTTATCAAGTTGCTTGTGGAGGGTATTGATTTCTTTCATAACAGCAGCATCGGTAGGACCTACTGTTGGTGGTGGCGGTATGGGCACAGGAGAAGCTCCTATGACTGTCTTAGTCTTCCTGAAAACTCTTTCTCTTATGGCCACAATTGACCCCTATGTGCAGAATTCAAAGCCAGGATTACCCTCTTTCTTTTATAATAAACCCATTCCATCCAGCATAAAAATGTCTAAGAGGACCAAATCGACTGCCTTATGAAGATTATGGTGAGCAAGATCAAATACCTGTAGCTGGATGGTAAGATAAGTGATGATATGGCCAAGGATAAGCCTCTTAAAACTGGCAACAATGGCTCTGAACTGGGCAGTGATGAAATAGCCAAGATTTACTAGCTTTTTATGCACAATTCAATCCAATAAGAACAACTCTACCTGAGTTATGATTCCAGGTGAGTCATTACGGCAAGATAAGCTATACCCGATCAGACGGTATAGATAGGTCAGAGAACTATCAAATAGGTAGCTGTCTTTGGCAGAGGTTGGATCATATCTCTTGGTTGAGGCAGGGGCATAATGTTCCCAAAGGCCGTCGGCATGAAACTCTGCTGGTAAATCACAATATCCCTCAACGTACTCATCTGTAACTTCATTAATCAATCCTATTATCAAATTAAATTCATTGATTAAGAAGGAAAATGATTTACCCAATAACCAAAATTGTATGACTTTAGGGCTGTCTAATCCGACGAGCTTTTCCTTGTCCAATTTGTACGTGTTATAGAACTCATAGACAAGCTCGTAGAAAATTGGGCATTTGATTTGGAAATACTACTCCCACACTGTCCCTCTAATGTGTTCAAACACTGGCAGCTGCAACTTCTCAATGGCAGAAGGGTCAAGCAATTTACCTTATACCACTCTCAAGTTCACAACTTTGACAAACATCTCTTTATCTTCTTTAGAGAATTTTAAGTTCCCGGTAAGCTTGGATAGAGGAGGGGGAAGAGTTCCTCTTAATCTTTTTGCTCTAGCTTTTATGGGTATAACATCCTCAGATGTTACAGCAGCAACTTCCCTATTTGCACTTTTAGGTTTCTTACCCGACTCTTCTTCTTCTAGCCCTGTTGACTGTTTCTGCACTGGACTGCTAGATTCTTTATCTCTCTCATCCTTTTGATGTGCTTCTGATTCTGTGTTCATGGCTTCAATAAGCTTTTCACCCAAAGCATTAGTGCCATCATCTACAACTTTCAATAGCAGCCATGATTTTTGAAATTGACGTGCGATTGGTAGGTTTCTTCCAGTATAAACCTTGAGACAGGTGACTTCTGTGTCTACAGTGGGCTTAAGCGGTGGCATGAATGGATTTGGAATTTTCATGGGCGGTGCATCATCCTCCACTTCTATTGGGTTTTTCCCAGCTCATCGTTTCTTAGATTTAGAACCACTACCAGATGAAGCGGCTCTTGTGTGCACCATGGTGAAAAGAAATCGTGAGCTGAAAATGGGGAGGAAAAGGAAACAAAATTAGGTTAAAGATGGGAAGAGTGTACTCGACAGAATAAAAAGGGGGAAAAGAGTTTAATTGAAGTAAAATCCCTAATACCTAAAACTCTTAAGTTTTCCTACTTTTATTTTAAGTCAAATTTGTTTTCCCACCAAACCAAAAAATAATTTAACCCATCTATAAAATTTACCCTAAGTGAAAGGTAAAACTTCTTTTAACTGAAGTAACTAAAAAGAAAATTTGTGAAATGCCTTATGGGCATAACACATATTAAAAACGTAAAAGAAACAAAAGAAAAGAAAATAAAAGCTGGTGAAACACCTCATGGGCATAACGCAATAAAAGAAAAATGTAAAACAAACAAATGAAAACTGACGAGATGCCTTATGGGCATAACACATATCCTACAAATGCAAACAAAATAAATAAATAAAAATAGAAAAAATTAGTTCTAGTTTTTAAAGTCCTAGCTCGACTTCCTGCTCATTCTACTTATCTGTAGGTGATGTCAACGTGATCTCACATGTTGATCAAGTGTCAAACCCCTTATAGAATGGCTTGAGACGATGGCCATTAACCTTAAACTATTTTTTTGAATCGAGGCTACGAATTTCAACTGCACCATAGGGAAAAATCTTTTGAACTATGAATGGTATTATCCATTTCGTCTTTAATTTCCCTGGAAATAAATTCAGTCTAGAATTATAGAGCAACACCTTTTGCCCTACATGAAATTCTTTGTGCCAAATCTTTTGATCATGGAGCTTCTGTGTCTTATCCTTATAGCTCTCGTATGGTCATAAGCATTGGTCTGTATCTCCTCCAATTCTTGCAATTGTAATTTCCTATGGACTCCTACATCAACCAAAGACATGTTAAATTGTTTCACCACCCAGTATGTACGATGTTCAAGCTCTATGGGCATATGACATGGTTTCCCATGCACAAGCCGAAAAGGTGACATTCCCAGTAAGGTCTTATATGTCGTTCAGTATGCCCACAAGGCATCATCCATTCGCTTGCTTCAGTCTCTCCGATTGGGGCTGACTGTCTTTTCAAGAATGGATTTAATCTCTCTATTTGTAACTTTAGCCTGTCCATTCCCTTGTGGATGATATACTGTGGTCATACGATGATTAACACCATATTTCTGAAACAAGACAGCTACTTCTTTATTGCAAAAATGAGTCTCTCAATCACTAATGAAGGCTTTAGGAACTCTAAACCTGCTAAACACATTGGATTTAATAAAGCTTACCACGGTTTTGGCATCATTTGATTTTGTGGCCTTGGCTTCAACCCATTTTGAAACATAATCTACCAGCACCAAAATGTAAACGTTCCCAAATGAAGGTGGGAAGGGTCCCATAAAGTCCATACCCCAAATGTCAAAAATTTCACAAATAAGGATTCCTTTTTGGAGTATCTCATGTCTTCTGCCCAAACTTCCAGATTTCTGGCACTTTACACATTGTTTACAGAATTGGTAGGCATCACGATGCTAGGTAGGCCAATACAGCCCGCATTCCAGAATTTTCACTACTATCTTCTTATACCCATAATGGCCTCTACAAGCATTGTTGTGGCAGAAGTGTAAAATGGACTAGATTTCATTCTCAGATATGCACCTTCAAATGACTTGATCAGCATAATGTCTCTATAGGTACGAATCATCCCAAACATAATGTTTTGCCTGATTCCTAATTCTGTCTTTCTCATGCCTTGTAAGTTCATCAGGAAATCTCCTGGAACATAAAAAATTAACAATGTCAGCATACCAAGGTGATTTCATAATTACACTTAAAGCAATCTCATTAGGGAATTCATGAAAGAAATCATCAAGTTCAATGTTGGGTAATCTGCTCAAGTTGTCTACAACTAAATTCTCGCATCCTTTCTTATCTCGCAGCTCTAAATCAAATTCTTGAAGTAGAAGGATCCATCGAATTAAATGCGGTTTGGCCTCCTTCTTTTTCAGCAGATATTTCAAGGCTACATGATCATAAAAAATTAGCACTTTAGTTCCCAATAAATATGACCAAACTTTCTCTAATGCAAACACTACAGCATAAAACTCTTTTTCTATTATTGCATAATTAAGCTGGACATCATCTAGCATCCTGGAAGCATAGCTGATCATATGAGGATCCCTCCCATTTTGTTGCCCAAGCACAGCCCCAACAATAAAATTGCTAGTGTCATACATAATCTCGAATGGTAAATTTCAATTAGCGGCTACATAATGGGTGATGAAATGAGTGCCTCCTTCAGTCAGTTAAAAGCTACCTTGCATGCTTCATCAAAATTAAATTTGGCATCTTTTTGTAATGATCTGCACAAGGGTTATGCTACTTTGGAGAAATCCTTCACGAACCTCTTATAGAAACCTGCATGGCCAAGAAAAGAACGAATCTCCCGCATAGCTGTGGGGTAAGGCAAAGATTTAATTATGTCAATTTTTGCTCGATCAACTTCAATGCCTCTTTTTGAAACCACATGACTTAATATCAAACCTTGTTCAACCATAAAATGGCATTTCTCATAATTGAGAACCATATTCTTCTCAATGCAATGCTGTAAAATTCTGGCTAAATTATCTAAACATTCATTAAATGAATTACCATAAACAGTAAAATCATCCATGAACACCTCAATAATGTTTTCTATAAAATATAAAAAAATACTTACCATGCAACGTTGGAAGGTTGCGGGCATGTTACATAGCCCGAATGGCATCCTGTTGAATGCAAAAGTTCCAAATGGACATGTGAAGGTCGTCTTTTCCTGGTCTTCTGGAGCAAAGGGTATTTGGTAAAAACCCATGTAACTGTCAAGGCAATAATAATGAGTCTGACCTGCCAAACGTTCTAACATCTGGTCAATAAAAGGTAAGGGAAAATGATCTTTACGAGTTGTTGAATTTAATTTCCTGTAGTCAATACAAATCCTCCACCCATTTTGGATACGAGTGGGAACCATTTCTTCTTTCTCATTACAGACTACTGTTATGCCTATCTTTTTGGGCACAACATACATTGGACTAACCCATTAGCTGTCAGAAATTGGGTATATCATTCCTGCATCTTGCAGCCTTAGAATCTCCTTTTTCACTACCTCTATCATGGTTGGGTTTAGTCTACATTAGGCATCTTGAATTGACTTTTTATCAGGCTCTAGCAAAATTCTGTGCATGCACATGGATGGGCTTATGCCCTTAATGTCAGCTATGGTCCAGCCAATTGCTTCCTTGAATTTTTTAAGAACTCTAACCATGGCATTGTCCTCTTCTTCACTCAATTTGTTGGAGATGATCACGGGTAGTATCTCTCCTTTCCCAAGGAAGGGATACTTCAAATGGCTTGGCAGGGACTTTAGCTCTAACTCAGGTGCCTGCATGGTTGAACGAATTAATTTAGTGTAAGGGTTATTCAAATCAAAATTTCGTTCAATCTTAGGCTCTCTATTCAATTCGTCAATGGCATGCATCACTTCATCTTTCAAAGATAGCATCTCTGTCACACCCGGCCCATACCCAGGAGGACATGCTCCTGTAGCATAGACAGTGGCCCCCAGAAGAAGACCAGTGCCTGCACCACCAGGGATGAATCGTGCTGACGTCGTATGGGGACACATCATTAAGCGTAATGGTGGTTGTGCAACGGAAACAACGTGATGCGCATACATATACCCAGGATAACTCATCATACATTCAAGTAACATACAATAATAGGCTATATTGTATCTCATATAAATAAAACTTGTTATACATTATGTGAGTGTATACAGAATACCACCAATAGCTATACACTAAATACATGACTACTGCCATCCTAGCTACATAACAAAAAGGAGCCGGAGTATGCCTCAGAAGTCCCGTACCAAGTTGAGATCAGTCTGTCTCTGCTGACGACCTCTAATCCTTCTTCGAACGCTCACCTGTGGGCTCTGAACCTACGTTCATCAAATGACAAACGCTGAGATAAAACTCAGTGGTGCTAGAAACACATATAAACAATCATGAAACATATAGCAATTCATCATAAACATCATATGTAATGCAAATGCCAATGTTTCTATCATTCACCCTCATTCACTCTTGTTTTCCTGAGTTGTGCACATTCCTTTCGAACATGCTGGATCCCGATAGGTACTGGTACTCATCTCTCGTAGGAGGCCATTTAACTATAGAGTGCTTTGCACTCGATCCTACTATAGGTCTCAAGACTCATCTCCCATCTCAGGAGGTCATATATCTAATGATTCCTGAAGGAATCCCATTCATTATTGATCCAGTGTGCCCAGAGCTGAGCTCTGCCCTCATTTCTCATTTTCTTTTCACTCTTTTCCCCTTCATCATTCATCTCCATGCATGTCAGCATGTCATTAACATCAATTCATCATATACACGAAAGCTTGGA
>CANYBF011207274.1:0-23683 GCA_948192965.1 Dalechampia spathulata | reverse complement strand
GCTTTTATTAAAACCGGAAAAGTGAATATGATAATACGGAAGATAAGTAGAATCGAAATGCCGAACCTAACTCTGAAGAAATTCGGGCTGCTTTCCCTCAGCAGGAAGGCTCGGGTTTATTTTTCCCGACTTGTTTAGTTTCTCAATTGAGTTGATTAGATGAGTCGGGTGGCGACTCCACATTGTTTTCTGTTATACACAGTTACCATAGCACCACTCGCACACGTATCCCCGGAATCACAGATGCTCATGTTGAGGCTCACAAGTTTATGGAAAATCAAAAGATGACTCCCTAGGGATACCAAGACCTATAACCCAATACTGACATTGGGTGCCCAGTGCTCAGATAAAGTAATCAAAATTGATCATGGTCAACTGCTAGACTGACAATTTTACTGCTAAGCTCAAAAATCATCTAAAGTCTGAATCTAGATGCTTACTAATAGGGTTAAAGAATCAATTACTTGATTCAATGATTGCTGCTAGATCAAGTGGTCAACTACAGAACCTAAGTGATCAAATATTGGATCAAGGTCAACAATTACTAGTTCTTATACTTGCACCATCATATATGTGTCTTATATCTCCAAAGTTAGTATTTGGGATCCGCTGTTAGGAATTAACACTTTCTGGTAAATGGTTTGATCAATGGTCAAAGGTTTGACTAAAATTGATCATCTGTAAAATTCATTTCATATCTATATTAGACATAGAAATATAATTTATCAGTGAAATTCAAATTGAAATGATTTAGAGAAAATACTTGAATTTTTGAATATCAGTCTACTAAATTCTAATCAAGTTTTTTGAATTTTTTTCAAACATTGTGAATTGTGAAAATTAAACTCCATGGGAAAAATGATCTCAAAAATTCATGAAATTTTTATGAGAAGTTGACTCTCACAATGATGATTGATAAAGATGTCAATATATAATATTGATTCTATATGAAGAAAATAGGTTGAGACACCAATGGCATGACCCATAAGGTGTGACCTCTACAAAAGGAAGAGCTTCCCTCATAACTCACACTTACAAACTTCCTTGAAATTAGATTCCTCTTGACCCAACTTCAAGAGCTCTCACCCAATTCAATGATGATCGAAAAAAGAATGCTTTCTATGCCTCGGGATCCAGCTTTCATTTCAAGCTTATTGCTTAGTAAGAAAAACACTTATGATGTCTATTTCAAAGCCATTTTTTAGCCACCAAATCTCAAAATCCTTCATTTTGGATTTTCACTGGTCTCAAGCACCATTAAAAAGAGGTATAAACCTTCAAGCTAGACACAATTTTACTCATTTAAGCCATTTTTAGACTCATTTAGGATAAGAAAATACACTTTTCTAGGGTTAAGTTTTAATTTAGGCCATTTTGATTTTGGTAAAAGTAAGAAAATAGGAGTTTTGACCATAAACTTCACTTCATACATCACACATTATGTTGTACATGTCACCTTTAATAAAAGGATAACTTCATACATCATATAAAGTACTATATACATCATATATAGTGAGAAAACCAAATTCATGCATCGTATGAAGCATATATACATTGCATATAGTGTAAACCATAACTATATATGTTGCATATACCTAAAATCTGACTAAATACATCATTTAAGATATTTCATGTGTTGCATGAAGTGAGTTTTATGGTAAAAACTTAACAAGCTAGTATTGAAAATTGAAAGAAAATATTTTCTTCAAGGATTGAAGCTTATGATTGGGCATGAAAACATGTATTTAGGGACTTACGCATATGGTTCTTGAAGATTTTGGTTTGAAATCTGACTTAAATACTATGATTTATAGAGAGAAGATCATAGTGGGTGCTAGCGGTGCTCGTGGTATACATGAGTGGTATTTATGACTCCTAGATGAGATATGAGAGTATGTAAATCAAAGTAGATTTGGAAAATATATCTCTTGCTAAACTGGCATGGAGAACAGGAGTAGTCATTACACTGTTACAACTATGGTAGAGATATGGATGGATTATACACACACCTTCCATCTACCAGTAGGCGAGGTTACTATCACTCTAGAGATATTTACTAGGATTACAGGACTGGAGTATGTTGGAGTCCCAATTTAGTTTGATACAAGATGGATATCCCCATACTAGATCTTTGACATTATATACCATTTGCTAGGTGTCACTCCCATTATGAGAAGCAGACACTGTATCACCTATGAATGCCTTTAAGAGAGCACTGGGGATGCCACGATTAGTGAGACTATCACCATAGTGTAGTATACTTATTGTTTCCTTTTGTATATGATGGGTTGCATGCTTGTTTAGTGATGATTAGAACAATATCCATATGTCAGTGCTTTAGGCCTTACATGATCTGATAGTAGCAGAGAGCTTTGATTAAGGCAACACCAGTCTTGCTCAATTGATGTATTAATTGGATCTCTATAGCAAGTATTATAGAGATAGGAACATTGGATGGTGGTCAGTGATTGAGGTATGCTACCAAATCTCTTTGACTATATCACCCAACTATGTTAATTCTGACTTATTTGATCATGTTGACCTTGTAGATCATGGCTTATAAGTTATAGACTGCTTCCAAAGCTAGTGGTCCCAAGCAAGTTACCTCTTGGTTTTCTATGCATGCTAGCATGAAATGTTTGGTATAAGGGGATAGAGATAGACCTAGATGCATTAAGGTAGCAGCTCAATAATCTTATCTGGGATCAAGTAAACACGATAAATAATAACTTTGTTAACGTAAAACTATATGTAACAAGTTTAGAATATACCTAAGTAAGCATTCATTGATTTTATTTAATATTTATCAGTTGGATGCAAGTTCATCCTGACCCATGGCGTAATATGCCCCTTATCGAATATGTCAAGACATTTGTTTGAAGAGAGGAGCGACACATGTTGATTGAGTGTCCAAAGCATCAACTCTTCTATTTAGGAGAGCACATCATCGATTAATGTCAGGGGCTAAAAGGATACGTAGAGCCTACCATACCACCTTAGATGATATTCTAGTCATCGTATATCAGTGTTAATTTAGAGATTATAACTGCACTTACTGGCATCCATAAGAGTGATTGCTTATCTAAGTCTCTTGTAGACTATCCAACTTTCATCTAGGCAAGACTGATGGGACCTGTGGAGTTATCCATTTGTAGTTGACTTGTCACCTATAATGGTAGGAGAGGATTGCATGGTTTGGTTAATATTTCTTGAAGCTCTCAAGGAGGAGGTGCTTCTAAGAGAGTACAAAGCACTGTATCTAAGGCAATATCAGAGATTAAGAACCATGTCTTATTCTTCCTTTAAAGCAAAGTATTATGTCATGTCTATGACTTTATATGAAACTAAATAGTTTATTTATCTTCTTCAAAATTTATAATTAGAGTTTACTTTACCAATTCTTTATTATGATAATCAATATATCATGTATCCAATCTTTTATGAGCGATACAACACGGTGAAATTGATTACCATTTTGTTCAATAAAATGTTCAAGATGGGTTATTCATCTCTTGCCTATATATCTGTTACTAACCTATTAGTTGATTATTTCATAAGTTTTTATCAAATTCAAATTCTCTATTAGAAATTTTTAAACTTGGTATGCAAAATTCGAACGCTACAACTTGAGCAAGGTTGTTAACCTAATACTCTAATAATCGTTATCCATATTAAGATCTAAAAGTAAAAAATATGCAATATGTATTGATTAAATATTCAATGGATTAAAATGTAAAGAAAAATGAATAAATAATTTCCATTATACACTTTTATATATATGATAAATAATAATATCAAACTATTTAAAAACATTAACTATAGGAAATGAGATGTCTTCACTGGATGAAAGGATAAAATATAGAAGGGCATAAAATATAAGATGAAATACAAAAAAGCATAAAAAATAACTCTATCATATATAGGATATAGAGGTGAAATGAAACATAAACATTAGAGCAATATCAAATGTCATAATTCAATAAGTAATTAATTGATAACATTTATAAAAAAAATGAAAGGTCTATGGAAAGTGAAACGATGAAAAATAAAAAAAAAAAGATATAGAGAACTAATACACTAAAAACCAAAGCTAAAAGTTAAAATTATAGAATTGCTAAATTATGCCACATAAGTAACAAATACTTCTAAAACATGTCACGTAAGCATGTCAACATCCAGCTTTATATATGTACTAGGGAAAGACTTGCATTAAGCATAAACTTTAATGAAATACATTATTATATTTTAAAAAAATTTTCCAAGATTTCATTTTCTTATAATTATATGCAAACTTATTAATCTAACATTATTTTTTATATTTAAAGATTTCATATACCACAAAAATTATAATTTAATACTCTAATATGTTTTAAGGTTAAAAGGTAAATAATATATAAAATGCATAAAATAAAAATGCAATAGTATGAAATAAATTAAAATATGAGATCAAATTTCATATTTCACTTATATATATATAAGATCAATTAATTATGATTGATCATAATTTCATATTGATGTACTTTATTTTAAAATAATCATAATTATTTATTATATAAAATGAAAGGATAGTATATCAAAGGGCATGAAAAATAATAAAATCATATTTGTAATATTGATTATAAATATGAAAATAATATATAAAATGCATAAAATAAAAATACAATAGTATGAAATAAATTAAAATATGAGATCAAATTTCATATTTCAACTATATATATATATATATATATATATATATATATATATAATTATAATTATTTATTATAAAAAATGAAAGCATGTATATCAAAAGGCATGAAAATTAATAAAATCATATTTGTAATATTGATTATAAATTATGAAAGGGTTTATGAAATGAAAGTGTTAGACTCATTATTTTGATGGTTGTATTTTGTAAAATCAGTTTAAGTTAAATTAATTTAAAATGTTGAAATTGATAGTGGTACGAGCATACGGGATCACGTATGGGCATACCACTACTATATTTTGAGTGATACATGCATACGGTTGAGCATACCAACCCATTTTTGTTTGAATTATGAATATGTACTCGGTACGAGCGTACCGGTTTGGGTACGACCGTACTATATTTTATGCATTTGGCTCATACAACCACATGGGTTGGTCGTACCATATGCCAAATTTGGCAGCAGGTTTCGTACGGGTGTACTAGATGGCTGGTACGACCGTACCAACCTTTCGACCTAAATTTGTATTGTGTTTTAAGAAGTGGTACGGGTGTACAGGAAATCGTACAACTATATGCGCATTTGTAGAAAGATTTTAAATCTTTCTAACGGATCTATTTTGAATAATTCATTACAATCTAATATATTCTCTATATGGAGCTTTTATATTGTTGAGATAAACATTCTCAAGTAAGTAACTTTGCTAAAAACTAAATCTTTCTTGTATTTGATTCTATCTCTCTCTTTCTCACTCTTTTACAACCCTAAACTTTTGATTTGTAATCATGGGTTGGTGTGTGATTGATGTTGGAGCATTATTATTGTAATTGAGAGTTGAATACTGTGAGTTTGATTGTGATTGTAAAGGTTTGAGTGGGAGCCTTGAAAACACTAGGGATTGAATTCTTATTAAAGAATTCATTTGTTGTATTTATGATTGGTATAATGGAACCTTAAGTTAAGACTTAGGAGAAGTGGACGTAAGCAAAGAGTTGTGGCAAACCATTATAAGTTATGGTTTTGAGTTACTGCTTATTCTAGGATTTCATTTGGTATCAGAGCGTGGTGCTCATTTGTTGTTAGAACTAACCTTTTAAACCTAAAGATCAATGGTAACTCAAGGTATTGAGAGTCAATCCTACATTAGACCACCCTTCTTTGATGGAACGGATTACCTATATTGGAAGCATAGAATGGAAGTCTTTTTGGAGAGTGATGGAGTATACTTGTTTAATTTGATTGAAAGTGATTTTTCTCCTCTAATAATCATAAAAGAGGGTGTCATAACTCTTAAGCCTAAGGCAACTTGGACTAGAGAGGAACTCAAAGCAAATGCTTGGAATAAGAAGGTAATGAATATGCTATATTATGCCATTAGTCATGAGAAATATGGACGTGTTCATATTGTGCTACGACTAAACAAATTTAGGATGCCTTGGAGACTCACCATGAAGTAACTAATCAAGTTAGAACTAAGAAGGTGTAGCTTTTAACTCATTAATATGAGTTATTCACAATGAAGGCAAATGAGAGCATATCAAAAATGTACAATTACCTTATAGTGATTACAAATGGGTTGATGAAGTTGGGCAAGATATACCAAAAGGATGACATCAATAATAAAATCTTACGGGTATTACCAAAGAAGAATTGAGAGGCTAGAGTAACCTCAATTGAAGAAGCAAATGACTTCTTGGTTTTATCAACCAATATGCTACTTAGAAAGCTTCTTCCTCATGAGATTACTCTTAAGCAAGGAGTTGAAGAAGACAAAAGGAGAGAAATAGCACTTAAAGCTTCAAAGGAAGATGATGCTTCTTCCATAAGTGAAGAAGAAATTAATGATGAAGTAGCCCTCCTTTCAAAGAGAATAAAGAATCTTCTTATGAAAAAGAAGAAATTTAAGAAGGATCCTAGAAAGCCATTTGAAGCAAAGAAGGACTAAAACAAAAGAGATACATTCAAGAGGGGTCCTACGATTTATTATGAATGCAACAAGCTGGGACATATGAGGAATGAATGTCCTGGACTCAACAAGCCATTGAAGCCTTTTAAAAAGAAGGCATTGAAAGTAACTTGGGACGATGATTGTGAGACTCATGATGATGCATCCAGAGATGAAGGAGCAATAAATCTTTTCTTCATGGAATTCTTAGATGATAACAAAGATGAGGTAACCATATCTTCACAATATTATTATAGTCATAATGATTATTATGATGATGATGAGAATGATGCATTAGAAGAAATTTTAGAAAAGTATGAACAATTAGCTAAGAAACACAAATCCCTTAAAAATAAGTTTGCATGCATTTCAAAGGAGAAAAATGATTTGCAAAATGAACTTGTTTCTTGTAAAGATAAAATTAAAAGTTTTGAAAAGGAAAATAAAGCTTTGAAAGAAGAAAAAGACAAGGTTTCAAAAGAAAGAGATTTGTTAAAAGAAAATCTTTCTAAATTTAAAAAAGGAGGTGTCAACATTGATTCCATTTTGAAATATCAAAAATTAAATGGTGATAGAGAATGTATTGGTTTTAATCAAAATTCTTCCCATACCTCTAAAGGAATCATATTTATGAAAGCATCTACCTTTATTTAAAAATAAAAAGATTTTAAAGGCAAAAGTGTTCATGCTAGGATAAACAACATGCATAAATGTTCATGTTCATGCAATAAAAAGTATGTTCATGCATCTAGAAGGAAGAATGCTCATAATCATTCTAGATTTAAGAATTTCATTTGTCATTATTGTAATAGAAAGAGGCATACAACTAATAGATGCTACATTAAGAAAATGCATTAGAGTTGTAATGATTTTTGTACTTCTAACCCCCAAGGACCCAAATACATTGGGTACCTAAGAAAAAGTAAATGCATTTGTTTTGATAGGCATGCTTGAGATCCATGATAAGTGTAAAAAAATGGTACCTCGATAGTGTATGCTCAAGGCATATGACAAAAAATACAAGCCTCTTCTCCAAGCTTGAAAAATAGGATGGTGGTAATGTCACATTTGGAGATAATGCCAAAAGTAAAGTGGTTGGAATTAGTAAGATTGGTAAGAAATCCAACTTTTCCATTAACAAAGTTTTATTAGTGGAAGGATTAAAACATAACTTGTTAAGTATAAGTCAACTTTATGATAATGGTTATAAGGTTTTCTTTAATCCTAAAGGTTGTTTTGTTTATAGGATATGTGATGACAAGTTAATTTTTCAAGGTTAAAGAATATAAAATGTCTATGTAATTGATTTAGAGTCTTTTACTAACAAAAGTGTTAAGTGTCTTGTTTTTATAAGTGAGGATTCATGGCAATGGCATAAAAGGCTTGGATATGCAAGCTTTAAGAATATTGGTGATCTCGAGAAGAATGAATGTATGGTTGGACTTCCTAAAATCAAATTTCTTAAGGATAAGGTATATAAAGCTTGTCAAATAGGCAAACAAGTAAAGTCCTCATTTAAAGTAAAGAATAAGGTAACAATAACTAAACCCCTTCAATTACTTCATATGGATTTGTTTGGACTAACTAGGATTGCTAGTTTAGGAGGCATGCATTACGCACTTGTTATGGTGGATGATTACCCTAGATTTACTTGGGCTTCATTTATAGCTCATAAAGATGATGCATTTAATGCTTTTCAAACATTAACCAAAAGAATACAAAATGAATCCATTAGGAGTGATCATGGAAAGGAATTTCAAAATGAAAACTTTAAGTCATTTTATAATTTACATGGTATTAATTATAACTTTTCATCTCTTAGAACTCCTCAACAAAATGGGGTAGTTGAAAGGACAAATAGAACTCTTTATGATATAGCACGTACTATGCTTATTAAGTACCAATTACCTTCATACTTTTAGGCTGAAGCAATCAATACTGCTTACTATGTTTTTAATAGAGTTCATTTAAGACTTATTTTAAATAAAACTCGTTATGAGCTATGAAATGGTAAAAAACCCAGGATCTCATATTTTAGAGTATTTGGTTGCAAGTGCTACATTTTAAACACTATGGATAATCTTGGAAAATTTAATCCTAAAATGGATGGAGGTTTATTTCTTGGATATGCAACATCTAGTAAATCATATAGGGTTTTCAATAGAATGTCTTTGATTGTTGAAGAATCAATGCATATTGTTCTTAATGAAACTAACCCCCTTGGTCCAAGAAAGGATCTTGCTAATGATGATATATGTATTCTAATGGAATAAGGAAAGGAACATAAGAACCAACAAGAAATGATTCCAAAAGATGTTGAAAAGGAAGAAAGTAATGAGCTTCCTCCTCACCTTGCTATAATTACAATCTCACACCATCTTTTTAAAGATTGGCAATTTCTAAAAAGGCACTCTAAGGAGCAAATTATAGGTGAAACATCAAAAGGGGTAACTACTCATTCTCATTTTAAAGTCATTCATAATAATTTTGCATTTATATCTCAAATAGAACCAAATAACATTAGTGAAGCTTTAAATGATGAAAATTGGGTAATTGTTATCCAAGAACAACTTAATCAATTTGAAAGGAATAAAGTGTAAACCTTAGTACCTAAACCTAGGAATGCTTCTGTTATTGGAACTAGGTGGGTGTTTAGGAATAAGTTAGATGAAGATGGTACTATAACTAGAAATAAGGTTAGATTATTGGCACAAGGGTATAGTCAATAAGAAGGTATAGATTATGATAAAACCTTTGCACCTATTGCTAAACTAGAAGCAATTAGGATGTTGTTGGCATATGTATCTCATATGAATTTCAAACTATTTTAAATGAATGTCAAAAGTGCATTTCTAAATGGTTTTACTGAAGAAGAAATGTATGTTGAACAACCCCCTAGTTTTGAAGATTTTAACTTTCCAAACCATGTTTTCAAAGTAACCAAAGGTTTGTATGGACTTAAATAAGCTCCTAGAGCATGGTATGATAGGTTGAGCTCATTTTTAATTGATCATGGCTTTGAAAAAGGTAAGGCAGACTTCATTAAGAACTATAAACATGACATTTTTCATATACAAATTTAGTTTGATGATATTATATTTGGTACTACTAATGAAGAGTTTTGCAAGGAATTCTCTAAGTGTATGTAGGGAGAATTTGAGATGAGCATGATAGGAGAATTGAAGTATTTCTTAAGACTTCAAGTCAAGCAATGTGAAAATGGAATCTTCATCAACCAATTCAAGTACACTTAAGAGATGTTAAAAAAATTTAGACTGAATGATGCTAAAGCAAGCAAAATGCCTATGAGTACTACAACCAAGCTTTCATTGGATGACAGTGGCAAACAAGTAGATTAAAAGAAGTATAGAGGTATGATAGGTAGTTTACTCTATCTAACTACTTCTAGGCCAAATATTATGTTTGTTGTGTGTATGTGTACTTGATTTCAAGCATCACCTAAGGAATCTTATTTGAGTGTTGTAAAATGAATCTTCAAATACTTGATTGGTACTTTGCATTATAGTTTGTGGTATTCTAAAGGTGTTTTATTTGACTTAATTGCTTTTTCTGATGCTGACTTTGTTGGAAATGTGTTAGATATGAAAAGTACATCTGGAACATGTCATTTTCTAGGAAATTATTTGGTTTCTTAGTTTAGCAAAAAGCAAAATTGTGTTTCTCTATCAACTGCTGAAGCTAAGTATATATTTGCTAGTTGTTGTTGTACTCAAGTGTTATGGATTCAACAACAATTCAACAATAATTAAGAGATTGCAATATTTGTGTGTCATGTACATCTATCAAATGTGATAATACTAGTATTATAAACTTGTCTAAGAATCCTATACAGCATTCTAGGAGTAAACATATAAATATTAGATATCATTTCTTGCGCGATAATGTGCTAAAAGGGAAGGTTGTATTGGAATTCATTGATATAACTCACCAACTTGTAGATATTTTCATAAAGCCCCTATGTGAAGAATGTTTAAATTTCATTAAGCATGAGTTAGGGATAAAAGATGGATCATTTTTAAAGTAGGAATGATTTTTAAACTCTAGAAAATTCATAAAAAATCTCAAAATCCTCTTCAAAATCTTGCTTTTTAATGCTCGTATAATTGTACATGTTCTGGTACACCTGTACTAATCTTAAAACTTAAATTCTATTTTTTATCAAATGCTTTGTATGATCATACATCCTTAAGAGTATGCCCGTACGACTATCCATATCAAAATTCCAATTTCTGCTGAATGCTTGGTACGACCGTACATCTAAAAGAGTATGCCCGTACGTTCAATAAGAAAATTTTTAAAAAGCTTTGTATGGTCATACGTGATCTGGTACATCTGTATGCCTAAAACTTCAAAAACTCCAAATTCTGTCGAAGCGATGGTACAACTGTACGCCAAAAATGGCACACCCATATGAATGTAAGGTATAAGATCGGTATGATCGTATACGAACTCATACACCTGTACGCGAGATGTTTCTTCAACAATTTGAAATTTTAATCAACCAGTAAGGCCATACAAGAATTGGTACGCCCATATGCGACTCAAAATCCTAATTTTAACCTAATTTTTTAGATTTTTCTCTCACCACCGTTTCATTATCCCTCCAGTTTTTCATCAATTTCTCATTGATTTCTCACCAAAATCACCTTAAATTAGTCCAAAATCATTCAAAAATCCATTCCCCTTCAATTTAATCTTGATTTTTGATCTATGGAGCTCAAAATCTCAGGTTTTGGTTTAGTTTTAACTATTTTTCTCAATTTTAAAGTTCTACTATATTTTATGATTTTTTGTTATTTTTAATCACTTTTGAACTAAGTTTTTTAGAGTTTATTATTTCAAATTGTTTCATTATACTGTGTGTCAAATTTTATAGGATTACGTTGAGATTTAAATTTTATGGTTTTTTGAATCTCTGTCAAAAAAAAATCCTGATTTTTGAAAAATGACTTCCTGAGGTACTCATGGTGGCTCTTCATCTCGAGGTCGAGACAAGGGCAAACGAGCTCAATCTAATAGTGATCCTCCTCCTCGTCCTAATTTCCTTATTTTTGGGTCCCGATAGGCCATTCTTACTGAGAAACACTTTGCTCCATGTCACTTTGCATGTGTTTCTACTCTTCATAAAGTTAGACTCAAGGCCAACATTAGATTATTTTTTGCCAACATTAGTTGGTTTAACTTTGCTTTTCTGGATAGCAAGTCCATTAACTCTGTTTCTTTTGAGTTTTTATAGACATTTAAACTCAATATGAACCACACTTGCACTTTCAAACTCTTCCAAAACAACTTCAGACTCATTAAAACTGAGTTTGATGTTATCTTTAACTTTCCTTTTGATCGAGCATCAAAATGTCATATTTTATGCCCAAAAAGCACCCATTTTAGCATTATTTATTTATTAGAACAGTTGACTTGTGTACATTTCATATTTTGCAGGTCAAAAATGGTGAGATTTGGAAAACATGCTTAAATGGGAAGTTTTAAAGCTTATTTGGATTTTAGAGTTTCGGGATACCACTTGCAGGCATAAGATGGGCTAAAACGACCTATTAGCAGTGCGTTTTGGGAAGAAGAAGTTGAGTCAAACTCAAACTCCTACGAACTGGAAGCTGATGCCGTTTGCGGGAATAAGGGACATCAAAACGACAACATCTGGACAATATTGGAGTTTTGACGAGGATGAGTTTTACTTGCATTTAAACTCCTTAAGCTGGACGGAAAAGTGATTGGGAACACTTCAAACTCTTCCATATGAAGATTAAGATAATTAATTATTTATTTTTATTTATTTAATTATTATTTTACCTTCTATAAATAGAAGTATGTTCCTATGTAGAAGGGGCCCCTAGTTCTAGTTTTCGATTTTATTTTTATGTAGTTCAGATTTCATTCCTTTTATTTTAATTCCAGTTTTTATTTTCTTTATTTTTATTTTATGTTTATGATGATTTCGCCAATGATGCTAGGCTAGGTGATTATTTTTCCCAATTGGAAGTAATTCAAGTCATTCATTAAATGATTATGTAAGATCTAAGTGATCCTAATTCCATTGGCAAAGCACTATTATCTCTAATTCTGAATCGCATAGAACCATTATTGTTTCTAGTGCATGTAAATAAGGCATGTTGCATGTTTCAAAGTTCTAGTATATAGCTAAGCGGTTTGTTTGATATGAAAAAGTCACTCGACTTGCTAGAGTGGTAAAGCAGGATGCTATCCTGGTTACGATCTGCGATAGTACGTCTGTGGGTTAGAGGATCTAGTTTGAACACGAGGGATGCTGGGTTGCAACTGTTAACTAGATTCGAGTCTTCCTAATTCTTCATGCAATTTCGAGATAACTTAATGAGAATCTATTTCCACCTTGTCTATCCTAGGATTAGAGGCATTTTATAGAGTTTGTTTCATGGTGTCTTACAAATAAGGGAAGATTAGGGCATGCGAGACTTGCTCAGCAAACTAGAACCGGTTTAGTGCCATTATTGCCTTTAGAGTATTATTGAATCTATGATCATATTCAATTAATGAATACTTGATACTTTCGATTGAGAGAATTACCTTTTATTGATTTTCTCCAATTCATTTTATTTATTTCATTTGTCTCAATTACTTTCTGATTCATTTAGTTTATTTTTAAACGTAAACGATTAAGTGAGGTGAAACCATCTCTGTGGGATTCAAACCTTACTTCCACTACTATAAAAACTCATAATTCCAACGTGTGGCTTGTAAGGAATTAATTTGATGGAAGCGACACCTGATCAAATTTTGGCACCATTATCGGGGATGGTAATTAACATTTTCTTAATTCTTTGTTTATGACTCGATCTTCTGCAGGTAATCTTAGCTTTGACAAAGAAATCGAGAAAACTATAAAAAGATTGAGGAAAGAGGTGAAACTCATAAAATCTGCCTCAGTTTCGGAGAGTTCTTGTACCTACAACGAAACAACTAGTGACAACTCTGATAACGAGAGCTATAACGAAGCTGTTATGGCCATAAACAACGAGCAGACTCTCAGACAAATGGCCATTACGACCATAGATCAGTCCCCACTTTGTATCACTTATGAGGACATAACAGGACCCCTCAAACTCAAATCTGGACTCATACAATTACTACCAACTTTCAGGGCCTTGGAGAATGAAGATCCATATAAACACTTGAAGGAATTTCACATAGTTTGCATAGGTATGAAGCTGCAAGGTGTAAACCTTGAACATATTAAACTTAGAGCTTTTCCTTTTTCTCTTACAGATGCTACCAAAGATTTGCTCTATTACATGCCCTCAGGAACTATCATAACATGGAATGAAATGGCCAGATTATTTCTGGATAAATTTTTTCCTGCCAAAAGAGCTACCCAAATCAAGTGAGATATATGTTCCATTCGGTAGAAGGACTTGGAAAATCTTCATGACTATTGGGAACGTTTCAAAAGAATGTGTGTGTCGTGCCCACAATACGGGATCATAGAGCAGAACCTGGTACAATATTCTTATGAGGGATTATTACCAATAGAAAGGAAGATGATGGATGCTACGAGTGGAGGAGCTATAATGAACAAGACACCTCAAGAAGCTCGTAATCTGATTGACATAATGGCTGCTAATGCTCAATCCTTTAGCACCGAAAGAGAACAACCTAGAAAGGTCCATGAGGTAAATGTTTATAGCCTTGAAAATCAAATCAAACAACTCATATTTGTTGTGCAGGAACTTGCGACCAACATGAAGCCAGCAAGAGCTTATGGAATCTATACTCAAACAGATCATGCGAATGAACAATGCCCTTCAATTCAGGAAGAGGGAACTGAGGAACAAGCGAATGCTATTGGAGGATTTCTAGGACCACCCCAGAGGAAATATGACCCTTTTTCCAAGACGTACAACCTAGGTTGGCGAGACCATCCCAACCTACATTATGGCAATCAATAGTCAAATTTTTAGCAGAAACCAAATCAACAAAAGCCTCCAGGTATGTCTCTAGAAGATGTTATGAAAAATTTTGCAACTAATGTTCATGCTTTTCAGCAAGATGTTCAGTAATTCTAGCAAACCGTGACTCAAAGTCAGCAAAATACAAACACAAGGATAAAGAATATAGAGAATCAGATGTCTCAAATGGCTACTATTTTGAGCAGAATTGAGTCACAAGGAAAAATTTCGTCTCAGGCAGAAGTTAACCCCAGAGAAAGTGTCAATGCTGTAACACTAAGGAGTGACCGAATACTTCCTAAAGGAGTTGAAAAAAAAGCCAAAATCTAACGAGGAAAAGGAGCTGGAAATTGATGGTAGCAAAGAAGGAGAGAAAGGAGAGCAAGAGGAAAAAGCCAAAGATCATGAGAAGGCAATCCAGCTTGTGATTAATCATTGCTCATTTCCTGAGCAATTGGAAAAGACCAAACATGAAAAAGAGCAGAATAAGATCCTTGAGACCTTCTGTAAAGTACAAGTTAATATTCTCTTGCTTAAGGCCATAAGACAGGTACCCAGGTATGCCAAATTTCTCAAGGATTTATGTACCAATAAACGTAAATTAATTGGCTTTCAACAGATGAATATGAGTGAAACTGTTTCAACAGTAATTCAAAGGAAAGTGCCACCGAAATGCAAAGATAAGGGAGTTTTCACAATCCCCATTATGATCGGTGATATGGGCATAAGGCATGCCATGTGTGATTTAGGAGCCTCAATTAACATTATGCCTGCAAGTGTTTATGAATCTTTGAATGAAGGTCCATTGAAGGAGATGGGTGTTGTGATTCAACTGGTGAATAGATCAACCATATACCCAATCGGTGTTTTGGAGGATGTGCTTGTGAAAGTTAATGAATTAATTTTTCTTGCAGATTTTTATGTTGTGCAGATGGACAATAAAACTTCCCCAAAGTCATCTGATCTCTTGTTAGGAAGACCTTTCCTAACAACCGCTCGAACCAAGATTGATGTCCATGAAGGGACATTGACCATGGAATTTGATGGAGAGGTGATAAAATTCAACTTGTATGATGTTATGAAGTACCCTCCAGAAGTCTTCAGCGCCTATGTTGTGGGCATAATCAAGCCATACGTACAGTAAGTTTTTGAATTATATGGTGAAGAAGAACTTGGAATAGCACTCAACAATGCCAAAGATTATAAGGAGATGCTATTTTTGAAAGATGAAGTTTTACAGGCCATTGATAAATTGAATGAAGAACCTAAGATTGAATGAAATTTTGATTTAAATAAGCCTTACACTAAATTGGTTCATTCAACTTTGCAGGCACTCGAATTGGAGCTTAAGCTGCTGCCAAGCCATTTGAAGTATGCCTTCCTTGGGAAAGGAGAGATACTACCAGTGATCATCTCTAACAAATTGAGTTAAAAAGAGGAGAATGCCTTAATTGGAGTTCTTAAAAAATTCAAGGAAGCAATTGGCTGGACCATAGCTGACATTAAGGGCACAAGCCCGTCCACGTGCATGCATAGGGTCTTACTACAGCCTGATAAAAAGTCAATTAGAGATGCCCAACGAAGATTAAACCTAGCCATGATGGAGGTGGTGAAAAAGGAGATCCTAAGGCTGCAAGATGCAGGAATGATATATCCCATTTCTGACAACCAATGGGTCAGTTCAGTGCATGTTGTGCCCAAAAAGATAGGCATAACAGTAGTCCGTAATGAGGAAGGAGAAATGGTTCCCACTCGTGTCCAAAATGGGTGGAGGGTTTGTATTGACTACAGGAAATTAAATTCAGTAACTCGTAAAGATCATTTTCCCCTACCTTTTATTGACCAGATGTTGGAACGTTTGGCAAGTCGAACTTATTATTGTTGCCTTGACGGTTACATGGGTTTTTACCAAATATCCGTTGCTCCAGAAGACCAGGAAAAGACGATATTCACATGTCCATTTGGAACCTTTGCATTTAACAGAATGCCATTCGGGCTGTGTAACACGCCCGCAACCTTCCAACGTTGCATGGTGAGTATTTTTTTTAGATTTTGTAGAAAACATTATCGAGGTGTTCATGGATCATTTTATTGTTTATGGTAATTCATTTAATGAATGTTTAGTTAATTTAGCCAGAGTTTTGCAGCGTTGCATTGAGAAGAATATGGTTCTCAATTATGAGAAATGCCAATTTATGGTTGAGCAATGTTTGATATTGGGCCATGTGGTTTCAAAAAGAGGCATTGAAGTTGATCAAGCAAAAATTGATATAATTAAATCTTTACTTTACCCCTCTACTGTGAGGGAGATTCGATCTTTCCTTGTCCATGCAGGTTTTTATAGGAGATTCGTGAAGGATTTTTCCAAAGTAGTGCAACCCTTGTGCAGATTATTGCAAAAAGATGCCGAATTTAATTTTGATGAAACATGCAAGGTAGCTTTTGACTAGTTGAAGGAGGCACTCATTTCAGCACCCATTATGCAGCCACCCAATTGGAATTTACCATTCGAAATTATGTATGATGCCAACAATTTTGCTATTGGTGCGGTGCTTGGGCAGTGAAATGGGAGGGATCCTCATGTGATCAGCTATGCCTCCAGGATGCTAGATGATGCCCAGCTTAATTACTCCATGACGGAAAAAGAGCTATATGCTGTAGTATTTGCATTAGAGAAATTTCGATCATATTTATTAGGAACTAAAGTTCTGATTTTTTTCTGATCATACAGCCTTGAAATATTTGCTGAAAAAGAAGGAGGCCAAACCACGTTTAATTCGATGGATCCTTGTACTTCAGGAGTTTGATTTGGAGCTGCGGGATCAGAAAAGATGCAAGCATTTGGTTGAAAATAACTTGAGCAGATTGCCAAACATTGAACCTGATGATTTCTTTAATGAATTCCCTAATGAAATTGCTTTAAGTGTAATCATGAAATCACGTTGGTATGCTGACATTATCAATTTTTTATGTTCCAGGCGATTTCCTGATGAACTTACAAGGCATGAGAAGGACAGGATTAGGAACCAGGTGAAGCATTATGTCTGGGATGATCCGTATCTATGGAGACATTGTGCTGATAAGGTTATTCGAAGGTGTATACCTTAGAATGAAATCCAGTCTGTTTTACACTTCTACCACAGCAGTGCTTGTGGAGGCCATTATGGGCATAAGAATACAGCCATGAAAATCTTAGAATGTAGGCTGTATTGGCCTACCTTGCATCGTGATGCCTACCAATTCTGTAAATAGTGTGTGAAGTGCCAAAAATCTGGAAGCTTGGGAAGAAAACATGAGATGCCCCAAAAAGGAATCCTTATTTATGAAATTTTTGATGTTTGGGGAATGGATTTTATGGGACCCTTCCCACCTTCATTTGGGAACGTTTACATTTTGGTTCTCGTAGATTATGTTTCGAAATGGGTCGAAGCTAAGGCCACAAAATCAAATGATGTAAAAATAGTGGTAAGCTTTATTAAATCCAATATGTTTAGCAGGTTTGGGGTTCCTAAAGCCTTCATTAGTGATTGAGGGACTCACTTTTACAATAGAGAAGTAGCTGCCTTATTTCAGAAGTATGGTGTTAATCATCGTATGACCACAGCTTATCATCCACAAGGGAATGGACAGGATGAAGTTACCAATAGGGAGATTAAATCCATTCTCAAAAAGACAGTCAGTCCTAATCGGAGGGATTGGAGCAAGCGATTGGATGATGCGTTGTGAGCATACCGGATGACATATAAGACCCCACTGGGAATGTCACCTTTTCGTCTTGTGTATAGAAAACCATGTCATATGCTCATAAAACTTGAACATCATACATACTGGGCAGTGAAACAATCTAACATGTCTTTGAATGATGCAGGAGTCCATAGAAAATTATAATTGCAGGAACTGGAGGAGATACGGACCAATGCTTATGACCATATGGGGAGCTATAAGGATATAGCACAGAAGCTCCATGATAGAAAAATTTAGCATAAAGAGTTTCATATAGGGCAGAAGGTGTTGCTCTATAATTCTAGATTGAATTTATTTATAGGGAAATTAAGGACAAAATGGATAGGACCATTCATGGTTCAAAAGATTTTTCCCCATGGAGCAGTCAAAATTCAGAGCCTTAATTCGACAAAATAGTTTAAGGTTAATGGCCACCATCTTAAGCCATTCTATGAGAGATTTGACATGTGTTCAACGTGTAAGATCACGTTGACACCACCTACAGACGGGTAGAATGAATAGGAAGTCAAGCTGGGACTTTAAAAACCAGAACTAAAATTCTTTCTCTTTTTATTTTTATTTTTAGGACATGTGTTATGCCCATAAGGCATCTCGCCAGTCTTTCATTCGTTTATTTTTAGAATTTTCTGTTATGCGTTGCGCCCATAAGGTGTTTTGTAGACTTTAATTTCGTTTTTCTTTTTATGTTTTTAATTTGTGTTATGCCCATAAGGCATTTCACAGATTTTCTTTTTAGTTACTTCAGTTAAAAAGAGTTTTTACCTTTCACTTAGGGTAACTTTTGCAGATGAGTTAAAATATTTTTTGGTCTGGGCGGGAAAACAAATTTAAGTTGAAATAGAAGAGGGAACTTTAAGAGTTTTGGGCATTTAGGGATTCTAATTCATTTCCAACTCTTTCCCTTTATTTCTACTAAGTACACTCTCTATCTCTTCAACCTAATTTCATTTTCTTCTTCCTTATTTTTCAGCTCGTGATTTTTCTTTAACCATGGTACACACTAGAGCCACTTCATCTGGTGGAGGTTCAAAGTCCAAGAAACGTAGAGCTAGGAAGGAACCGATTAAAATCAAAGAAGACCAATCGACTATGAAGAGACCCACTCCATTTTCGCCACCACCCAAACCCACTATCGATACAAAGGTCACCGGTCTAAAATTTTACACCGACAAGAACCCACCAGCTTCTCGGCAATTCAAGAAATCATAGCTGCCACCAAAATTCATGTATGATGATACTGATATTTTGGCAACCAGCTGATTGACGCAATGACAACGGAATCGGAAGCTCATAACAAGGATGAGAAAGATAAGGAGTCTACCAGTCCAGCGCAGAAATAGTCCACAGGGGCTGAAGAAGAAGAATCGGGTAAGAAACCCGAGAGTGAGGATAAGAAAGCTACTGCTGCTGCTACTTCTAGCGAAGTTATGCCCATAAGGGCACGAGGAAAGAGGTTATGTAGAACTCTTCCCCCTCCACTATCTAAACTTAATGGGAACCTGAAATTCACTAAGGATGACAAGGAGATGTTCGTGAAGGTTGTCAATTTAAGAGTGGTACAGGGTAAATCACTTGACCCCTCTGCCATTGAGAAATTACAGTTGTCAATTTTTGATCACATTAAGGGAACAGTATGGGAGAGATATTTCCATATTCGATGCTTGATCTTTTATGAGTTGGTGTATGAGTTCTATAGCACTTACAAGCTCAATAAAGAAAAACTCTTTAGACTCGACAGCCCCGAAGTGATCCAATTCAGATTAATGGGTAAATAGTTCTCCTTTTCTATTGATGAATTTAATCTCACATTAGGTTTGATTGATGAAGTATCCGATGAGTATGTGGAGGGCTTTTGTGATCTACCTTCTGGGTTTGATACTAATGGCCTTTGGGAGCATTATGCCCCTGCTTCAACAAAACAATATGATTCGACTTCAGCTAAAGATAGCTACATGTTCGACAGTTCTCTGACCTATCTCCATAGACTCATTACATATAGTCTATTCTATCACAATGACTCTCCTGGCATCGTCACATGGGTGGAACTATTTCTACTCAACTGCATGGTGCATAAGAAACAAGTCAATCTCGGTTGCTTTATCGCCACTCAATTCAGAACTGTTGTAGCCAATTCGAAGAGGCTCATCTTAGGCCATGTTATCACACATCTAGCCATCCAACTCTAGGTATTCAATCTTTCCAATCATAATCTTCACAAAGTAGTGGACCTGGTTCCCTTGGATGTCTATACTTTGGATGAGATGGGGCTGTTACAGAAGAAGGAGGGTGAGCCAGGTTTTCAATTTTGCACATCGGGGCCAATTGTGGCCATAAAAGAGAGAGTTTTTAGAAAAGCCAAACTAGTCACAGGAGCTTCTCCTGTGCCCGCAATGCAACCACCAACAGTAGGTCCCACCGACGCTGCTGTTCTTCTCGCAATTAATTCCCTCCATAAGCAACTTGACATATTCACGACGAGTATGGAGGAGTCCATGCGGTAAATCCTCTTGCGCTTGGATGAGTTGGACGCAGAGATTGGCGAGCTTCGCCATTCTTTTGACATGCAGGAATGAGGTGTGCTTCCTACAGCACAAACCACCACCAGGCAATATTCTAAATTTTCTGTTTTCATTTATCCATTGCTACTGCCTGTTTTTATGCTGTTATACCCACATTGGGACAATGTGTCTTAAGTGTAGGGGGGTTTTTCCGTTACTGTTTTATTGCTGCCTTATTTTCTGTGACTGTTTATCTACATTGTGGTTAAAATTTTTTTCTGTTTTTGGTCTAACAGGTTTTGATTCAAGTGCTACAGCGTTTATCCATATGCTATGCCATCTTTGATTTTGTTTCATTTTTCCCTTTGTTCCTGTAATCTTAACCAGAATTCTTTCTATACAATGTACTAATGGGATTAATGTTGCTCTTTAGTTTCTTTTAGCATATTCCATTCTAATGGATTATTTAACTTTTCAGCAAATTTGATTAAATTTTTTGTGTTTGCCTAACCAATTATTATTGCGCCTTGCTTGCAGTAAAATTATATTGGTAATTTGAAAAACCTGGTTTTGTTTTGTTGGCATTCTTTGCCTAAAAATTTTGTTTTGTTTTTCTTCAAAGAAAAATCAAAAGAAAAGAAGGAGGAAAAAGTGTTAAAAACCTACATTGGTCGGTTATGTATGGTACGATATTCATAGCCCCTTAAGCTATTTGTGCATGGAGCAGCCAATGTAGGGAGAACTATACACTCTTGTAGGCCATTTTTCAGTTCGAAAAACTAACACTTAAAATAGGAATTTATTTTTGCACCTTTGTCGATTAAAATTAGGTGGATCGGGCCTAATTTTCCTTAAACTGATTTGTGAATGGAGTCATTGGCAAAGGGAGAGTATCCCCCTTAATTGGGCCGTTATTGATCTCGACTTCAACAATTCCTAACTTATGAAATTTTACAATTTATGGTTGGAAAATGTAGGTTGGGCAATGGATGATTGGCAAAATGAAAGCAAGATCTTTTTACCAACTACTTATGAATTTGGTTTGAAAAAAATGGCAAAGCAATGAGTTTTTATGGCTAAATCTTTGAATTTATGTTGAATTTACTGGTTGGTTAAATCTTCTTGATGAATGGTCTTGCTAGAAAAATTGGGAAATGGTATTAATTTTGTTTTGCTATCTGTTTTGATTGAGGGAAAGTTCTATTGTGGGCATAAGAGAGAATGTTATGGGCATAAGAATGCTTGAGGGCAAGCATTGGATAAGTATGGGGGTATTTGATCGAGCGTCAAAATGTCATGTTTTAAGCCTACAAAGCACCCATTTTAGCATTATTTATTTGTTAGAATAGTTGACTTGTGTACATTTCATATTTTACAGGTAAAAAATGATGAGTTTTGGAAAACATGCTTAAATGGGAAGTTTTAGAGCTTATTTGGATTTTAAAGTTTCGGGACACCGCTTGCGGGCATAAGATGGGCTAAAACGACCTGTCAGCAGTGTGTTTTGGGAAGAAGAAGTTGAGTCCAACTCAAACTCCTGCGAGCTGGAAGCTGATGCCGCTTGCGGGCATAAGGGACATCAAAACGACAACATCTGGACAGTTTTGGAGTTTTGACGAGGACAAGTTTTACTTGCATTTAAACTCCATAAGCTGGACGGAAAAGTGATTGGGAACACTTCAAACTCTTCCATCTGAAGATTAGGATAATTAATTATTTATTTTTATTTGTTTAATTATTATTTTACCTTCTATAAATAGGAGTATGCTCCTATGTAGAAGGGGCCCCTAGTTCTAGTTTTCGATTTTATTTTTATGTAGTTCAGATTTCATTCCTTTTATTTTAATTCCAGTTTTTATTTTCTTTATTTTTATTTTATGTTTATGATGATTTTGCCAATGATGCTAGCCTAAGTGATTATTTTTCCCAATTGGAAGTAATTCAAGTTATTCATTAAATGATTATGTGAGATCTAAGTGATCCTAATTCCATTGGCAAAACACTATTATCTCTAATTCTGAGTCGCATAGAACCATTGTTATTCCTAGTGCATGTAAATAAGGCATGTTGCATGTTTCTAAGTTCTAGCATATAGCTAAGAGGGTTGTTTGATACGGAAAAGTCACCCGACTTGCTGGTGTAGTAAAGCAGGATGCTATCCTAGTTGTGATCTGCGGTAGTAATTCTGTGGGTTAGAGGATCTAGTTTGAACACGAGGGATGCTGGGTCGCAACTGTTAACTAGAGTCGGGTCTTCCTAATTCTTTATGCAATTTCGAGATGACTTAGTGAGAATCTATTTCCACCTTGTCTATCCTGGGATTAGAGGCATTTCATAGAGTTTGTTTCATGGCATCTTACAAATAAGGAAAGATTGGGGCATGCGAGACTTGCTCGGTAAACTATAATTGACTTAGTGCCATTATTGCCTTTAGAGTATTATTGAATCCGTGATCATATTCAATTAATGAATACTTGATGGTTTCTGTCACACCCGGCCCATACCCAGGCAAACATGCTCCCACGACACAGACAGTGACCCTCTAAGAGAACCACCACCGGTGACGTCAGGGATACATCAAACAGACGTCGTATGGGGACACGCTCTAGCCTAATGGTGGTTGTGCTGCGGAAACAACGTGATGTTCATGCAATACCCAGGATCCATTCGTACATACACACATACATAAGTCATTAAACATTACGAGCAAACCATACTTCATTAATATAAAAGCCGTTATACAATAAGTGCGTGCGTACATTAAAAACCACCAAAAGCTATACATAAACTGTACTACTGCCATACAACTATACAATAGCTACACAGACACCAAAGAGAACTGGAGTT
>CANYBF011206653.1:0-15384 GCA_948192965.1 Dalechampia spathulata | reverse complement strand
ATATCTTCCTATGGAGATTCGAGAAAAAATACAGAAAGAAGTGGTTGATTCCGCAGATAGAATGTTTAAAGCAGCTACAGAACTGTACCCGTATATTCATGTTTATCTAGATGGATGGGTAACTTTGAGAGTAGAAGAAGCTATGGCAGTAAAATGTCTACACCTGGTAGATATGAGATTCGTTGATGTTCTAGAAATCAACTTAGAACAGATAGAACAACTGCCCAGCATAGTAAGAATGACAATAAGGAAGATGAAAGCCAAGAAGGGAAATGCTACTTGCACAATAACCAGTACACTCATGGAGTATGAGGAAAATGGAACCCCTATATATCTATATCAGGTTTGGGAAATTGAAGCACTTCCAGGAGGATCGCTGACAAAACCTCAACATGTCGACATAGAATGAGTATGGAAGATTTACCAGGAAAATAAGTCGGTTAACAAAGCAAAAGCCATTGAGTTATTCAAAGAAAAAGTCACAGCTCTGTCTCATGACTGGGATTTTTTAATCTTGGGAGATGAACGTATCTTAGTCATATTACATCAAGATGAAGTTCCAATTCAACATTTGAAAACATATAAATGGAGTGATGTGCAGTTTGAACAAGGCAGGGAACGTGCTATAGAATTAAGGTATTATTTCTCAAATTTTCATAAGAACCTTAAATTCAAAAGCCAGACATTTGAGCTCTGGAAAAAGCTTTATCGAGAAAAAGAAAGACAGATGGAGGAAAAACTTTTGAGAGGGTTAAGAAACAACTCCAGTGAAGAAGAAGATGACCCAGAAGAAGATCCTAATTGGATAGATATCCAAGAAGCCAATCAGGAGGCTTACTGAAAATCCAATAATTCAGCATCATGAGATAAGGAATCTTATCATTTCAATAGTGTATGTTTTTTTGTAAAGCTGGATAAAACAGCCTATGGACACCAGCTGTAATTTCTTTTTGCTTGTTGTTTTGTGTGCATTATTAAGATTCTTGACTAAAGGAATCTGGTCCCAATGTCATTCACGAGTCTGAAAAAGACATTTCAGAACCCAGCTGACTTGTCTTTATATAATGGAAAGTGTCATATCTCTTTTGTAAAAGATAAAGAGGAATCTCCTTTTTATCTTATCGGTTAATCATTTTACTTTTGAGTTGGCAAACGGCACTAGAGGCACCAGCACTTGTATTATAAATACCTCTTCAGTTGCTGAAGAAGGGGAGAGAGAAAAAAATAAAAGCAAAAACTTTATGTCAAACTCTCTTATTTCTCTAATGCCTTATGCCATTATCGAAAAATTTACAACAAGTCTGTGCTTACTATATCTTACAAACCTTAGAAAAGTGAGAGACTTAAGAACAGATCTAATTCAAACAGGAAGATTTGTACACAACGAGCATTGGGAAAATCACGATCAATATTGTGATTGCAGAGAGTCACAACGTACTTTGGAGTTAATTAATCGAATCATCAGGTTTCTTGACGAAATTCTCTCCCCTACACCTCAACAGATTTCTTCAGAACGGTCTGAATCAGAAGGAGTGCCAGTAAGACCTCAAAGAGAAGGCAACCAAAGCACAGAAGATCCTTCAACTCATCGCCGATGACAGGCAGGAAGAAATAGATTGCGGAAGCAAAGTGGACCCAGTCGATTTGAGGTATAGGTTCTTTTCTAATCGTTATATCTATTTGTAAACTCTGTATTGTGTAAACTTCTTATGACAAAAGAAGTAAGGGATTGAAAGAAATCCATTGTGCTGTGATAATAGAAGTGTTACGTGTGTTTTTAATCTTGTTTAATGTCTAAAAGTTGTCCACATCCTGACTGTTTCCATTTAGATCATGGTACGGATAAAGTCCTTGTAATTGGATTGTTAAATTCTGTTATAGATAGTATTAATTTAGTGAAACTAGATTTGGAAAACTTGAATAGAGCTGTTTATTAAGCAGTTAGAAGAAGTGTCGTTAAGCCAAAAAGAATTTGAAAATTATTTTGTTGAAAATAGAGGACCATTAGGATTTGTTGCTAGTCATAGATATCTAAATAAATATATTGAATTAGAGCAAAATAGAAAAGAAAGAAAAATCCTCAATGATGAACAAGATCCCTGAGTAGCTCTTTAAGATTAAAATCTTTAATTCCGCAGAAAAGAGCAAATTCCCAAAGAATGGTATCAAAGCCTTGTTTAAGGTTTTAGGTAGAATAAGGACTAATTAAACCAAATAATTAAGCTGTGTGGTATTTAGATGAATATTAAAAGTATAGGGTAAAAATTAGAATAATAAAAATATAATTTGTCTTTATTAGACATTTAGTCAAAGTGGTCCTAGGTATAAAGACCCCAAATAGAGAATTTTAAAAATTTTCACACTAATACAAGAATAAAAAATCTTTTTTACATTTAATAAAGAAATCACCCATTTATTTGCATGCCTCATTTATTTATTTAAATGCCAATTCTAAAAATGAACCATGAATAATTGAATATTGAATATTGGTTAAAGAGATCTTACTACTTCGGTCTTCCAATATCAAGTGTCAGAGCAATACAAGTTTCAATTATTGAGACAAAGTAGTTAGCTAAAGTTAATTAATATCATAATATCATATCATATATTCATATGTTCGATACATATGAATATTTATAATTTATAATTATAAGTTAGTTTATTTATTTCTCCCATAATTAATTTATACTTTAACAAGATACACGCTCAGTAAATGCCATAGCAATTTGCTTTTTTCCTTTGTCGGAAAATTTCGTTAGTATTTTAACGATATTTATGGAACATAAATATCTTAAAAAATATTTTCTTCCAAAATTTAAAAGAATATCTTATGAATAAAATACATTATATATATTATAATATTAATAATAAATTTATAATTTTCCATATGAAAGAGTATTAAAAAGAAATATTTAACTTCTCATCCCTCTTTTTAAAATAGAAATACACTAGATTTAATTCATATATCTATATATGTATTAAATTAATTAATTTAATTTAAATAGAAAGGAAAAAAATATTATTGAAAGTTCGAATTCATTCCTTTCTATTTATCATATATTTATTGATTTCATACATGTATAGGAATATGAATTAAAAAAAATTCTTACATAAATTGCATTTATTCTATAATATTATAAATTCATAAATTCATGTATTAATTTTTATTAAATATCAAAGATATCCTATTATTATTAATTATTAATATTTAAATAATAATTAATATATATTTAATATTTAATAAAAATTAATAAATTTATAATAATTGAATGTACTCATAAATGTAATAAATATTATTGGCAAGTGGCATTCTTTATTCTTCATTGAAACAAGTGGCCTTCTTTTACTTTCATCCAACTGTTTCCATAAATGTCGGATGTTGTCTGCATTCAATTAAAAAAAAAAAATCTTATTTCCCATGCAGTAGATCCAATACAAACATACATGTGTATGTGTTTGTGTGTGTGTGTATATATATAATGGTTGAGATATGTGTTTGAAGCAGGGAGTGATCGAAAAGCGAAGGCTGGACTGTTGGAACATTCCACTGTACTATCCATCTGCAGAGGAAGTAACGAGGCTGATTCAGAATGACAAATCATTTAGCATTTCAAGAGTAGAAGAATTCCAGCAAACTTGGGATGATAATATCGAAGATGGCAACATGAAATTGGTGTTTGACAGAAGGGAAAGAGGGAAGCATGTCGCCAATTACATGAGAGCTGCTGCTGAATCCATGCTTGTCACTCATTTTGGACATGCCATTATTGACGACTTGTGCTCGCAATTTTAACTGTTTGGTTAGCTGTTAGCTGTTTTACCTGTTTTAGTAGCTGTTAATTGTTTGATGTTTATATAATGGTTTAAAGATTGAAACGAAGATTCGATGATCTTGAAACGAAAATTCGATGATTTTGGAACGATGATTGCTTCAACAAATAATAGATCAATAAGATAGTAAGATTTTCTAAAAATATATTTTTTTGGATGTATATTTTCTGAAAATGTATTATGGCGATTGTTTTTCAAAAGGGAGAGACTAAATTTTTAAATATATTTTAAGGATAGAAAATGTAAAAAAAAAATTCCAACAGCTAAACGTTAGGAGTATTAATGTTTCACACTCCACTCTTCTAACCTCTAACCACTTCCCTTACTAATCTCTCACCAAACAATAAAATAAAGGTTTAATTTTAATAAATTTCTAAACTCTAGTTCAACCACTCTTGCCGAACAGAGCCTTGTTACGTAGACTATCCTTAAAGATAATACTTCTTAGATATCAATGTTTATAATTAAAACAAATAGAAAAATACCATATTTTATGTTTTTAATTACAGCAAGCAAATTTATCATTAATCCATTGTAATTAATTTTACAGTGAATATTAAATATCTTTAGATAGATATTATATGATTAGCTCAAAGGGTAGAAATGTAAATGTGCTCTCCCCCTTCAATGCTCATTATATATAATACAGTATCAATTTCGTTAATTATTTAACCAGTAAACTTAATTATTGGATTACCAAAAATTACAGATATTCAAATTATTTTTATTTTACTTTTACTAATATATATATATATATATATATATATATATATATATATATATATATATATATATATATATATTACTTTTACATAAGATTCATACCATCAAATTTTTTCAAATTAAAATTATAATAAAAATAATTAAAATTGTAATCAAAACAAATAAGCATATATTATGATAGATGAATCTTTTAATCAAATTTTCATCTTCTCTCTTTCAAATCCTTTATTTTAAAAATTAGAACTCAATAAATAATTAAAAATTATAATATATATAGATATATATGAAATTCATATGATGCTTATCATTATCTATAATAAAATTAAAATGTTATAATAAAAAATTAAATAAAATTTAAAATTAAAATTTAAAACTAAAATGATATGGATTAAAAAAAATCAAATATTAAATAATTCATATTTTGAATAAAATTGACTATCTTAATCTTAAATCATAAAAATTAAGATCTTAATCTTATTTGTTTTAACATAATAAAATTTTTAAAATTAAATAATTTATGATATCATATCATATCATAAATAACTAAATAAAATGATAAAAATTTTAATCTCATTTATTTAAATTTCCTTTTCTAAGAAGAAATAAAGATATGAATTGAATTGTAAAATTTTAATCTCATTTATTTAAATTTCCTTTTCTAAGAAGAAATAAGATATGAATTAAATTGTAAAATTTAAATTTTATTTCATAATAATATTTATTATCTATTGTAGTTTTATTTTCTTATATATAATTGATTTAAATAATTATTTTTGATTAAAAATAATTAATATTTTAAAATCATAATTTCTCCCTCTTCAATATATAAACAAAAAAAATACTAAAATGATAAACACACATAAAACTAATTTTATAATTATATCATTATATTTTCAAATAAATTGAAAATTAGAGTAAAATTTTAACTTGCATCATTTTAAAATCTTATAAAATATAATTAAAAAACTAAAATCTTATCCCGTCACTAAATTAAAATTAAAAATTTAAATTTTAAAAATAATAATAATAACTCAAATCTTAAATAGCTCATATTTAGCTAAAATATAATTTTTTAATCTTAAATAATAAAAAATTAAGTTTCATTCCTTTCTTTTATTTCTTTGTATTGAAGAAAAAATAAAAATATCAATTAAATTAAAATTTTATAATTTTATTTCATAATCATATTTATTATCTTTTATAATTTATATTTATTATCTTTTATAATTTTTATTTTTATATGTACATATATAAGAAAAATTTAAAAAAATTTTATCAAAAAATTCATAATTATTGTAATATTATAATTTTTGCATTTTCAATAAATGATCAAAATAAAAAGATAATAAAAGAATAGATAAATATTCAATCAATTTTAAAAATATATCATTATCTTTTAGAATAAATTGAAAATTATATTCTTATCTTTATTAATAAATAAAAAATTAATTCAAAAATTATATCATTTATCTTCACAAATTTTTTGAAAATCAATTTTTTAATTTTTATTTACACATCAAACTTCTTTGTATTAATATAATTTTAATGTGATTTCAACATAATATTCATAAATTGCAATTATCAATGTAATATAATTTTTGATAATATCGTTTAGAATATTTTTTACTTTTAGAGGAAATGTTTTATTTATTGTTATATTTTTCAATTTATATTTTGATTATATATTTCAATAAAAATTTATTTATCTGAATATAAAATATATGAATGACTTTATAATTTATATTTATTTAATATAATAGAATCAAAATTTTCTAGACAATGAAAAATATCATTATCTATTTAATTTTTAAAATTATATTATTAATTATGAATTGTTATATTATCATTTAATCTGATTTAATTTTTATCTTAAAATATGTAAAATTAATAGATAATTAAGATTTAATTTAAAAATAAAAAAATTATCCAAGACGGTGGTATTGAAACTAGTTAATTTGATAAAATTAGTACATATCAATACTTTGCTGACCAACCAAAACGATACATATCCTTTACATTATTAAGTTATTTTTAGTTAGAACATTAAATATATTAATTATAATTAACTATATACCATTTAAAGTTATTTGATTTTTGGGATAATTATTTGTTTTAATATGAATTAAAATGTTAAATTAATTGCTATTTTTTTTTATTTTTTCACTTTGAAGATATTAATAAATTTTAATATTTTAAACATAAAAAATGTATTATTATTTTTGAATATGTAAAAAAAATAATTTTAGATAAAATAATGAAATTGAAGTTTAATTTTCAAGAAGTCCAAGAAACCTAGGAAGCAAAGCTGATAAATCCACGGTTAAGGGTTAAACTTGTTGGTATAGTCATGGGTCTCATCTTTCTTGCATGAACCCTTTCCTTCATCAACCCTCCTTCCTTCCTTTGTTTTCTTTTCTTCTTTTCCTTGCTTTTTTTGTTACACATACAATGCACACACTCTTTTCAGTTTTTGTTTCCACCGCAGTAAAACATTGCTGCCCTTATCAATTCTCGTTTTTCAACCTGAATAATAATGGTTTCTTGATTTCCTTGTCCTGACAAATTTGCATTATGTGATTTAACGTTTTGGGTCGCAACTAGATCGAGGACATGGCAGACGTAGAATCGCAAACCGACGATGATGAACGTGACGCAGCTTCTATATTTGAGAAAGCTAATCGTCCTGTCACTTTGAAGGTACCCTTCTTGCTCCTTTCAAGTTAATTATGTTTAAAAAATCTTAAAGTAAATTTTAATCATTTATTTTTAATGAGTGGTCTAGAATAGATTTTTTGATTATAATGTTCTTATAACTTTTAAATCTGTTTCTCTTTCAATCCGGAAAGTTCAAATTTGGGCATTAGCGCACTGTTCTTTATTATCTTAGGGTTCTCAATATTGTTCCAGGAGAAGGTTCCCATGTATAAGGAAATATCGTCGTTGAGCTTTCGCTTTACTTGTTATTTTTATTTTTGGGGTGCAGTTTGAGGATATTGAGTACAAGGTTGTACTAGCTAAACAAGGGTGGTTCTGTAAGAAAGGATTAAAAGCAGGAGAAAAACTAATCTTAAGAGGAATTACAGGCGTGGTTTTTCCAGGTGAGATGCTAGCAATGTTAGGTCCATCGGGCAGCGGGAAAACAACTCTATTGACCGCATTAGGAGGCAAACTTGGCGGAAAATTGAAAGGAACCATAACCTACAATGGCCGACTTTTCTCGAACGTAATCAAGCGGAAAACTGGATTCGTAACACAAGATGATGTCCTCTATCCTCACCTGACAGTGACAGAGACTTTAGTTTTCACTGCTCTCCTCAGATTGCCCAATAGTCTAAGCAAACAGGAGAAAATCATGCATGCAGAAGCTGTCATCACTCAACTAGGTTTAACAAGGTGCAACCATAGCATCATCGGTGGGCCATTCCTCAGAGGGGTTTCAGGCGGTGAGAGGAGAAGGGTTAGCATAGGACAAGAACTCCTTATCAATCCGAGTTTGCTTTTCTTGGATGAACCAACTTCTGGTCTTGATTCTACCACAGCTCAAAGGATTATTTATACGTTGTGGGAGCAAGCTAAAGGAGGACGATCAATTGTGATGACTATTCACCAGCCTTCAAGCAAGTTGTTCTACATGTTTGATAAGGTGTTACTGTTAGCTGAAGGGAATCCTCTTTACTTTGGTAAAGGATCAGAAGTTATGGAATACTTTTCTGGCATCGGTTTTGCACCTTCTGTTGCTATGAATCCAGCTGATTTTCTTTTGGATCTTGCGAATGGTATGTCAAGGTTTAGATGATCTCTTTCCTTCCATTCATTATGACTTTCTCCAGGAGTTTACTTCTAATTAAAATTTCTCTTCAATTCTTAACTTCAAACTCATTAAATCTTCGAAATAAAATTTGTACAATTTATTGTTTACTTATGCATATAGGTGTATTATCACATGGTGATTCGCATGAGAATGAAGCTGTCGTCAAGCAGACTCTAGTTTCAACCTATAAGAGAAATCTTGCAAGCCAGTTGAAGGCAGAGGTTCAAGCAATAACTAATGATCTGGGTGAAGACAGGTCAAATGACAGGCAACTTGCAAGGTGGGAGACAACATGGTGGCAACAATTCACAATTTTAACTAGGAGAGGATTGAAAGAAAGAAAACACGAGTCATTTTCTAAGCTTAAAATCTTCCAAGTTTTGGCAGTAGCATTCCTTTCAGGTGTACTATGGTGGAAAACTGATATCTCGCACTTGCAGGATCAGGTAAGATTGTGTGTATCCATGGAAACCACTAATTTATTCTAATGGATCCTGATATATATGCAGGTAGGATTACTATTCTCTTACTCTGGATTCTGGGGTTTCTTCCCTTTATTTCAAGCTATCTACACGTTTCCTCAAGAACGATTGATGCTCGAAAAAGAACGATCTTCAGGCATGTACAGGCTATCATCATACTTCATCTCAAGAACATTCAGTGACCTACCCATGGAGCTTGCCCTTCCCACAGTTTTCGTCATCATAACCTACTGGATGGCAGGCTTAAAACGTAATCCGATCAACTTCTTGTACACATTATTTGTAGTCTTGTTCAATGTGTTAGCCTGTCAAGGCCTAGGTCTGGCTCTTGGCGCATTGGTGATGGACCAAAAAACTGCCACCACACTAGCATCTGTGATCATGATATCGTTCCAGCTAGTAGGTGGATTCTTCGTTCAACATGTTCCTAACTTCATTGGATGGATTAGATACATCTCCATTAGCCAATATACGTACAAGCTCTTGTTGGGGTCTCAATACAAGGCTACAGACACGTATCCATGCAGTACAGGTAAAGGGGGTCGTTGTTTAGTCGGTGAGTATCCTGCCATCAAGATGGTGGGACTGGATGGCCAAGTTGTGGCGGCCATTGTTCTTGTAGTCATGATTATAGGTATTCGGGTTGTTGCTTATCATGCTCTAAGGAGGATTGGAGTGGTTAGAAGATAGAGCTATGCCTTGATGCTTGTACCGGAGACTCATGGGGTTGAATTGTTAGTAATTGGGAAAATTTTTTTAATACATATTACTTTATTAGGAATTACAAATTTCTTGCAAGTGAAATGAAACATTGAAGCATGTTATCCAGAGGGGATTGAATATAATAATGATTAAAAGAAGGGCATCAAATGAAAAAATCTTGTAAGATTGGATTGATGGTGTTATCAGTCTAATAAATTATTATTTTCGTAGGAGTTGAGTCATTCAATGAAGAGTTGGTGCGAATTCCATCACATTGGACACAAGTTAGTACAAATATTTTGTATGCATGTTGCAAGCAAAATCAATATTTGATTAAATTTTAAGGAAAAGAAATAATGGAAAATTACCTATTAAGCTTCATCAAATTCCTGATCTATGTGATAAATATTTATGTATATTCTTAAATGGATGTTATTTATTTTTTGATAATTAATAAATTATTATTTATTATATTAATTATATTTATCGATAAAAAAATTTAAAAGGTGATAAAAATTTAAATAGAAATTGATAATGGATATCTTTAAAAATAATAGTATATGTTACCTATGATACTTTTCAAGTGTGTATTATTTCATTCCTTAAATACCATATTTATACATGTAGAAGGTAGGGTACAAGATAAAGGAATCTAAGATAGGATAAAATAGGATAAGAAAAGGATAAGAAAATCTAGGAAATGAGATAAGAAATCTAATCTAATCATCTAAGAAATCTAATCTAATCACCTAATCTACAACACTCCCCCTCAAGTTGGTGCATAAATGTCAATCATGCCCAACTTGTCATAAATATACTTGATTCGAACTTTATTAAGTGCCTTGGTGAAAATATCTGTCAACTGATCTCCAGTCTTTACAAATCCTATCAAAATTAAGTTTTGTTGAAGTTTTTCTCGAATGAAATGACAATCCACCTCAATATGCTTAGTATATTCATGAAAAATCAGATTTGAAGCAATATGAAGAGCCGCCTGATTATCACACTATAATTTTACCGGTAGCTTGGGTTTAAATCCAAGCTCATCTATGAGATGTTGAACCCAAATAGCTTCATATACTGTTTGTGCCATGACCCTATATTCTGATTCAGCACTTGATCTGGACACTATATTTTGCTTCTTGCTCTTCCATGATATCAAATTACCTCCCAAAAACAAACAATATCCTATGATTGATTTCCTATCACACTTAGATCTAGCCTAATCTGCATCGAAAAAACACTCAATATCACCATGACCATGGTTCTTATAAATAATTCCACGATCAGGTGCACCCTTCAGGTAACAAAAAATTTGCTTTACAGCAGTCCAATGATTAACTATAGGAGAAGATAGGAATTGACTAACGACACTAACAGAGTATGTAATATCAGGCCAAGTAACAGTAAGATAATTTAACTTCCCAACCAATCGTCTATATTTTTCAGGATCTGAAAACAACTTACTATCATCTTTCATAAGTTGTAATCCAGGTGTCATTGGCATGTTAGCTGGCGTTGCCCCAATCTTCCCAATTTCTGTTAATAAATCAAGAATATATTTTCTCTGTGATAAGAAAATACCTTGCTTACTTCTAGTGACCTCAATTCCCAAAAAATACTTCAGTATACCTAGATCCTTTGTTTAAAACTGAGTGTGCAAAAAGGATTTAAGAGATTTAATACCTGCAGCATCATTGCCTGTAATGACAATATCATCAACATACATAACCAGAAGAATAATACCGAATTCAATTTGCTTATAAAAGACAAAATGATCACATGTACTCTTCTCCAGCCCATATTGTTGAATAACATCACTAAATCTACCAAACCATGCATGCGGGCTTTGTTTTAGGCCATATAAGGACTTTGAAGTTTACACACCTTCCTATGCTCCCCCTGAGCAATAAAACCTGGCGGTTGCTGCATGTAAATTTCTTCCTGTAGATCACCATGTATGAAGGCATTCTTGATGTCTAATTGATACAAGGGCCAATTATAAGTAGCTGCTAAAGAGATAAATAGATGAACATATGCCATTTTAGCAACAAGAGAAAAAGTGTCAGAATAATCAACTCTATAAGTCTGAGCATAACCTTTAGCAACAAGTCGGGGTTTTAACCAGGAGATCAACCCATCAGAATTAACTTTAACTGTGAAAACCCACTTACAGCCAATAACAGTCTTTCCAGGTGGTAAATCAACCAAAACCCATGTACCATTAGTATCTAATGCATTCATTTCCTTCGCCATTGCCATGTTACAACCAGAATGTGTTAAAGCCTAAGAAACAGTCTTAGGAATAGAAATTGAATATAAAGAAGTAACGAAGGAACAAGTAAGCGGAGATAAATGGTTATAAGCAACAAACGATGAAATGGGATGAACATATTTATGTTTACCTTTACGAAGAGCAATAAGGAGATCAATACTAGAAGGATCAGGATCTGGAGACAGAGGGATTATGGTAGGACATGAACCAGTGGGTTGGGAATGATGAGTATACACTTTCACAAACTATGGTTTAGGAGGAAGTGGAGGTGGAGAAGGAGGTGTGGAGGTTGGTGCTGGAGAGTTAGAAACTTGTGGAGGGCTAAGAACAGTGTAGATCATAAAGGTATCGGTCTCTCTTTATGGGTTAAGTGGAGAGGAAGAGGAAAAGAAAGGAACATCCTCCCAAAAGGTAACATTAATAAAGACCAAATACTATTGTAAGTCAGAAGAATAATAACGATATCCTTTCTGTAATCTTGAATATCCTAAAAAGATACATTTAAGAGATCGAGGTTCTAATTTGCTAAGTTGTGGATGGACATCACGAATAAAGCATGTACAACCAAAGATATGAGGAGGAACAGAGAACAAAGATAAATTAGGAAATAAAGTACGGAATGGAGTAGTACCTCAAACAACCTAAGAGGGCATACGATTAATAAGAAAATAAGTAGTAGTTATAGCATCAACCTAAAATTTAGAAGGAACTTTTCTGTGGCAAAGAAGAGCATGAGCAATTTCAAGAAGATGACGATTTTTGTGCTCTGCAACACCATTTTGAGAGTGTGTATCAACACATGAGGTTTGGTGAAGAATACCATGTTGTTTCATAAAAGTTTAAAATAAATGAGATAAGTATTCTTTCCATTATCACTACGTAAACATCGCACAGGAACATTAAATTATGTGCGAATTTTAGTACAAAAGGCAGAAAATGATGAAATAACTCAAAACAATTTTTCATTAGATGAAGCCATGTTACACAAGAATAATCATCTACAAATGTAACAAAATAACAAAAATCATTCTTTGATGATACCAAACAGGGACCCCAAACATCAGTATGAACTAAAGCAAATAGTGAACAAGCACGATTATTGACTCTTGGACCAAGCGGGCTACGTTGATGTTTGGCATCCTGACAAGACTCATAATGAAATGATGATAAATTATTAAACCATGGATATAACAGTTTTAACAAAGATAAAGAGGGATGACCTAAGCGACAATGTGTAGTGAATAATTCAGAAGTCTCAAAACATGAGTGAGCGGGAAATGGGTGTATCCAAGATATACAACTGAGCTGATTCATGTCCTTTACCAATAATCTTCTTCATTGTAAGATCTTGAAATAAACAATGATCAGGATAAAAAGAAATAGAACAATTCAAAGTATGAGTGAGTTTACTCACAAAGATTAAGTTGAACGAGAAATTTGGTAAATGAAGGACAGAGGATAAAGAAATAGAAGATGTTGGTGTAATAGTGCTTGAACCTAAAACCAAAGATGTAGTGCCATCTGCTAATATAATAGAGGAGGAAGAAGTAGAGGGATTAAATGATGAAAATAAGGTAGGATTACCTATCATATGATCCGTTGCACCTGAATCAATGACCCATTTGGTGGAGGTAGATAAAAGATAAGAATTTGAATTACTTGACTAAATATTGTTAGAGGAAGATGGAGTAGATTGTTTCAAGGCATCTCGATATTGTGAGAATTGAGCAAATTCATCAGTGAAAACTAGTACCAAATTTGAACCAGTCATAGCAACATTGGTATGAGGATTAAGGATGGGTTGAGAAGATCGATTACCCAATTTTCGACAAGTGTGTCGAGTGTGACCTAGTTCATGACAATTATAGCAGACAACATTTCTTGGATCCCAAGTAAAAGAAATACTTGGTTGAGATGGTCGACAAGACTGATTTCGTCTAGTAAACAAAGCAGAATTGGAAGTCGTTGAAACTGATAAGGTAAGGCTATGTTCAGTACGAAGTACTCGAGAAAAAGTCTCATGTAACAAGGGAATTTCAGACCCTGAGAGAATTTGAGATCAAGCAGTGTCAAATTCTACAGGTAAACCAGCGAGAAAACTCATAATTGCCATTTTCTTGAGGTTAGCATGCTGAACTTTGATATCAGGACTAAGGGGCATCAAAGTCTTCAACTCTTCATAAACTTTCTTGAACTTCATAAAATAAGCTGTAAGAGACTTGTTTTGTTTATCTGTACGGTAGAATGCTTTGCAGACATCATAAGTACGAGTAATATTGCCTTTTTCTGAATATAGAAAATCAACATATTCAAGCAATTCCTTGACGATCACATAATGATTAGTGATGCTAATGACTTCAGTTGAAATACAATTATGAATTTGCAAAAACAACTTGGCATCCTCTCTCTTCCATTTCAAGTACCTTTCTTTATTAGCATCATCTGAGGTGATAGAAGCTTGTGGATCTTCGGTCATATGTGAATCTTTCTCAATGCTTAATAAATACATGTCTATAGCCTTGCACTAATCATAGTAATTATCACCATTGAGTATTTCATCATTAATTTTGACCGCCATAGGGATAACATTAGACATGGTGGTTTGATTCATTGCCATTTAAAATACGCACTGTAAAAGAACCAGAAATAACAAGTTCAGCAAGTTACTCTTAAGATAGTTTTCCTAGGAAGCAAAAGAAAATCCAACAGCAACAAGATCATAAACACAAGGAATGAAAATCCTGAAATGTTTTGACAGGAGGACTAAGAGTGAAGTTAGAGCATCGGATGTAAAGTCGGAGGATCATCGGTGCTGCCATACGCTGCCATGCTCCAGTGAGTGAAATTAGGGTGGACACTTGAATCAGCGAGTGAGGACCACGAGCAGTCTTGTTGGGTCATCGAATTTTGGGTGAGCACAAGTCGACGCTTAGTGAAGCTTCTAGAGTGGCCGGTGAGAAGAGTAAACCAATGCGTGAAGTTGGGCAGTATGTTGAATCGGTACATGAATCACACGCGCGGCCCCTTATGTCACCGGACTTTGGGTAAATGCTAGTATTGAGCCACCGGACCTTCAACGTCGGGTGATGATAAGAGATGCACTTTCATAGGCACTATCGAGAATGGCTGCTCATAAGGGCAGTAGGAAAAATAATCAGAAATGGAAGAATGCACTCTCACGGGTGCTGCCGGAAAATGGATGCTCACAAAGGCAGCAGGAAAAATTGAAAAAGAAACCTAAATCATCTCTGATACTATGTTAAGTATGATACTTTTCAAATGTGTATTATTTCATTCCTTAGATACCATATTTATACATGTAGAAGGTAGGGTACAAGATAAATGTCACATCCACATTAGAGACCCTAGTAGTTTTGTACTAGTATGTATGAATGATAGGATGTACACATATATATCTGTGTATTTATATGATTGATGATTGTAAGTGATGTTGCTTATTTGATTGTGTATGTCTTATGGAATAATTGCTGGGTTGGGATGTGATGAGATCTGATGAGAATTAGAAATAAAGGATGATGTTTTGGGGTAGACTAGATGGT
>CANYBF011206221.1:0-27384 GCA_948192965.1 Dalechampia spathulata | reverse complement strand
CATTTAAATCTATCCAAGCATGACCAACTTTACAATGATTCTAACACTCATAGACATGTAAGAATTCATTCTTCCATGAATCTTTAAGTATGACAAACCCTTTAAACATCTTTAAACATCATTTACAACCTCAAACATCATTTAAAATGACCTATGAAAGAGATCCAAGTTAGGATTCAACTTAATTATTTTTACCCAGAATTTCATTTGATTATACATAACACCAAATTCATCACTTCTACTTCCTTATTATTTCATCTTTCAATCCAGTTCTTTCTTTTTACATAATCAACACACCTTACAACAAGTTACTTCTTCCTTTAAGATATCAAAAAACTTGAAGAAGAAAAAGAAGAAGAACATAAAAACATAAAGAAAATCGAATCCACTTATGAACTCACCTGGAGATATGGTTTCTCCTAAGTTAGATGGAAAGAGAGTGTAGAAGAAGAAAAAGAAGGAGGAGGAGAAGAAGGAGTCGTATGTTATAGAAAGGAGAAATAAGAGGAAACCTAATTTGCTTCCTCCTTTAATCATATCAGACCTGTCTTTAACCTTAGGAAAATAGTAGAAGCCAATCATAACATGACACTTGGCTATTTCATAGTTTCTTCCTTCAATTAATTTCCTTCCTCTATTTTATATTCATTTAATTTAATATAACCATTCATCACATTTAATCACCCTTCATCAACATGCAATTAACATAAACCTATTTTCTTGTTTAATTATTCCATCACTTAAGATTTCTATATAATATAATAATATTTCACTAACATTATTAATTACTTTATACATAACCCCATATCATGTATTTGGTATAGTATATATGTATATTTATACATATATATATATATATATATAATATACATACACATACTATACATACCCAATAAACATTTAAATCACCATTCTATTTTATTTATTAAGACTTTAAGCTGAAGATATTAAATAATATCTTCAAAAATAACCCATTTCATAATGTACTCATAATTAATATCCAAGTATAACCTTAACTTCTCATTACTTTTAACTTTAATTTAATTTAAATTTACACACTTGAAATCATACTTATCACATAATCTTACTAAATACACTTCACATGATATTTGAAGCTTATTTTCATCACTTTAACTATCTTTTCACCAACTATTCTTTCTCATATGAACTTACTTCATCTTTATATCACTTTGTACTACATTTATCATAGTAGTGTAAATGAGGATGTTACATGTTTATTTTATTTTATACTGAATTTATTATTTTTTATAGAATTTATTAAATGAATTTTATTTTTTGTAGAATTACTTGAAAGATGGAGAGTAGTGGTGGTTTCACAAGTGTTGATTCTAAGAGAGAACTTCCATGAAAGTATGTTAGTTTGGAAAACTTGAATAAAAAAATGATATTACATGCAACTTTTCCAAGAAGGTAACTAAAGGAGCAATCTTTCGAGCAAAATAACACATTGTTAGCAGCTTTTGAAATGTCTTGATTTACAAACAATGTCCATCACATGTACGTGATGAGATAAGAAATTACATGAAGAAAAGAGCTACTTCAAAATAAATGTAAGATAATTTTCTTGATATTGCACAAATTGATGTAATAGACATTTATGGTAAGGATGAAGATCAATTAAAATATTTAGGAGGCATTGCCTCTATAAAGAAGGGAAGTTCAAGGTCTATCAATTTATTTGACACATGGCTTGTCAAATACCTTGCTCCTTTACAAAGGCATAAAGAAGAATAAACAAGACAAACTACAACCAATGAAGCTTATAAAAAAGAATTGAGAAATTTATCAAGATATAGCATGATGGATATATGATATAACACTTCCTTTCAACGTTATTACTTATCTTAATTTTATTGCGATGCTTTATTCTACTAGTGAATATGGAATTGGATTGAAAGGTCCTTCTATGTATGAGTTTATAACCCCTTTGCTTAATAATGATGAAATCAAATGAGAAAGAATAGGCTAAATATGGATGTCCAATCATGGTATATGGATGGGAGAATAAATGGCATATACTCTAATAAACTATTTGATGGACTCTTCTAGTGGTGCAATTTTTATTGAGTCTACTAATGCTTCTGATAATTCTAAGACTAGAGAAAAGATGTTTGAATTACTTGACCAATTGGTGCAAAAGATCAGAGAATCAAATGTTATACAAATTTTTATAAATAGTACCGCTAACAATGTACTTATTAGTAATAATTTTTCTTTTATATATAATTTTGTAAATTTATCATATCATTTTAATGTATTAATTTTAGTATTAATTATAATGTAAAATTATTTTTCCAGGAAGCTATTGATGGCATGAGACCATATTTATATTAGAATGTAACTCACCATATTGATTTAATATTAGAAGACATTAATAAGCTGAATGATGCAAAGAAGATAATATTTAAAGCCATGGCTTTGAATTCCTTCATCTATGTTCATGCAAATATGATGAATATACTATGGAAATTTATAGGCTATAGGGAACTTATCAGGCCAAAGGGAACTTATTAGGCCAATTATCACTAGATTTTCCACTTCATATCTAACTTTGGAACACATATACAATAGAAAGCAAAGTTAAGGAAAATGTTTACTTTAGAGGAGAAAGGATCAAGCAAATGAAGCAAAGAACTTAATGGAAAGAAAGTGACATGCATTATAATAATGTTAACATTTTGGACTAGCATAATTCACATTCTTAAGGTTTTTTCTCCATTGGTTTATGTACTTGGTTTAGTTTATGGTGAGAAAAAGCATACAATGGGCTACATACATGAGGTTATGGATGGAGCTAAAAAGTCAATTGTAAATGCTTTTAATGGATAACAAGAGAAATATGAAAAAAATTTCAAAATTATTTATGAAAGGTTAGAATGTCAACTCACACCAACCTTTGCATGTTGCTGGTCATTATTTGAATCCTGAGTTCTTTTATGACAATCCCAATATTAATGATGAAGAATAGATTTTAAATGGATTCTATTAATGCATACAAAGATTGGTTCTAAACCAAGAGTAAAATAAGATTTAATGTATATTAATAAGATTTTAATTATTTATATCAACTGAATGATAGAGTGCTTATGGATCTTCAACTCCAAACTTAAAAACATTTGCTATATAAGTTCTTAGTCTCACTTTCAGTGCATCAAGATGTACGCATAATTGGAGCACATTTGAGCATGTAAGTGAAATAATTATTTTAGCTAATAACTATTTCAATAAATTATATGATTTTAAATTTAAGTTAATAAATATTATTTGTAATGAAATACATATTCATATAAAAAAAAGGAGTAGACTTGCTTAACAATGTTTGAATGATTTAGTATTGCTAAAATATAATTAATCATTGAAGCATCAATTTGATTCATGACACTTGATTAATGTTATCTCTATTTAAGACATAGATGATAGCAATGAGTGGTTAATAGGTAGAATGGATGAAGAAAGTGATGAAGATCTTGTATTTGAGGGTGATAATTTGACATAGGCTAGAATGGCTAGGGTTGGAAGAGTTAAAGGTGATGATTATATAACTAGATCAGTTAAAAATAAAAATGTCACACAATCCACACCACCTCTTAATGCTTCTTCAAAAGGAAAAGGGAAGAGCAAATTAACCCTATTAGATGAGGAGGATGAAATTGAGTTTTGAGGGTGATGAAGAATTTTAAAATGAAGATGAATCATTCAAGAGCAAAAATGAGGATAAATTTTCTTTGAACATGGATGATGATCATTAATAATCATATTTTTAGATTGTTGTGCTTTGTTTTCTATGTTTATGATGCTTTTTATTTGCCTTTTTATGTTGAATGAATATTTTAAGTTGTTCTTATTTGGATTTTAAGTATTAAATGTTTTATGCTTAGTATGTTAGATAATGCTTAAACAATTAATAATTTTATTATTTAAGTTCTATTATTTTTGAACCTTATCTTACAAAGGCACATGCCTACATCTTATGGCTAGGCTTAAAGACCCCCTTATGTCTAAGCATGTTCAAAGCCTTTTTAAATGCTAGGTATAAATTCAAAAAAAGTACCATACATGAACCTATTTGCACTTATTAACTCATAAAACCTGGTAACAATGTAAATCGTAATATGCATAAACCTTGAGCAATATCCTAGCAAAATATTCTTAATTCTAAATATACATAAATTCTTCTTTTTTATGCTCCTAATTTAAATGCTAATTATAAGCTTTCATTTCTTTTAAAAACCTAAATTCATCAATTCAATTAAGTTTTCAAGCATTATATAAATAAACCTTATTTTAAATTTTTAACTTATCAAAGTAGTGAAATACCCTCCTAAATGCTCTTAAGATTTGGCTAAAGAGGATGAGTCTAAGTTTGGCGTCTAACACTTTAAAAAAGAGGAATATGATTGTAGCCCCTGACTTTTTACTTGCACATTGCTTCTTCAAGTTTTCTTCGATACAACTTAGTATAGGTCTCTATTATCGATCTTAAGTTATACACATGCATTTTAGCCTCTCATGAGTGCTTTAGATATATGAAGTACATTACATTTTACTTATGGAAGGCAAAGCACATAAGACATATTTTCTGATATATGGAGTACATAGTGCTATATACTCTGTACATTCAATTGAAATACATTTAATGCATGGTCTTTTCTCATGCAAATCTAACATGCTTCATATATCACCATGTCATTTTAGCATGAATGAGGGCCAAATAGCATAGGGTGCATATCCCTAGGTGTTTTGAGTGCGGGGTGCACATAGGATATATTCCTTTATGTGTTATGCATGTATTGCTACTTGTTACGCATATAACATGTTTCTGCACTATATGTTGTACATGTCACCTTCAAATTTCCAGAATCTCACATTGTTAATGTATTTCTGGCAGCTCTTAACCCTTACCTTTAAATATGGCTTGTATATTTGTAGGTAGGAGGTTCAAATTTTGCTAATTGGGTCAAACTCTGCCAAAATCACTTCTCATTTAATTAAACACTTAATTAAGCTCTTAATTAGGTTTAAAGACTAATTAATCCTTACTTAAATCTTTAATCATATTTTGGAATCAAGATTAAGGCTTAATCATTTTTAATGAGTGTTGGAATGCTTCTTCCTTTCTCGTTTCTCTTGATTTTATTAAATGGGTTTGTCACATCCACATTATTAGCATCTTTACACGTTTGTATTTTATGCATGAGAATGAATGGTGCACAGAAAGTATGATTGGGTTATGATTAGTACATGCTTTGATATGCTATACATATTTATGAGTATGATATGAAATGAATGGAATTATATAAGATATAGAATTTAAAGTGAAGAGAAGTAAGAGAATAGTTAAAGTGATGAAAATAGAGTATTCATGCCTTAAGAGGTACATTTTGAATGTTTATGAAAGATGGTCTTAAGGATGCCTTAGAATGAAATTTATAAGTGAAATGAAATGATTAGATATATTAAACATGATATTCTATATGAAATTAGAGGTTAGAATGTATATTAGGAAGTAAAAATGAAGTTAAATTAAAAATAAGTTAAGTTGAAAGTAAGGAGTATTTTGGTAATTTCACTTAAAGAGAGGGGTATTTTTGGAAACTAGAAATCTATATGCATGATGTGAGATGTATGTTATGTATGTATTAAATGTATGATAAGATGTATTAGAAAGAAAATAAAGAAATAAATAAAGGAAGAAACCAATAGGAATTTGACAAATGTCAAGCTCTCATTGGACCCTTCTTTAATTAAGTTGATAATTAAATTATATTAGGATTTTCATAAGGAAAATTAGGCATTTTTCTTCTTCTTTCTCCAGACCATCTGACCTTCTCTTCTTTCTCTCCTCTTTTCCATTTCAATCCTTACTTTATACATATATCTAAGGTAATTTTTCATGTAGTTTATGTTTTTAAACTTGTTTTTATCTAGTTCTTCTTATACATGCTTTTGTTTTTCTTAGTATTGGTTGATGGAGTTTATGTTTTTATAGGGGGAGATTTGGTTATGATGGGAAGTGGAGAATAAGTGTAGATTTTGATGAATTATTGATGGAAGATGGAAAAGAAAGCTTGAATACATATGTTTGAGGCATTTTTGTAATGTTATGTGCATGGATTTGAATTGTGTAAAACCCTAGATAACCCATGTGTGTGTGACCTTTAAAATGTTGTAATGAATGCATGTAAAGTGTTTGATGTAATTATTTATGAGAAAGATGAAGAATAATGCATGAAAAGTGAAATAGAAGTTGGAAAAAGGAAAGTAAAAAGTTGCTACCCAAATTTTGAGCTTGGGTAAATTGGCTGTCATAATTTGGTTTATGCACTTAAATCATCTAATTATGGATAAAAATGATGAATTATACTGTTATAATAAAGAAAACAAAGTTTAAAGGCAACAGGAATGCAATTGCAAAAGTTATGCGAATTTTATCACCTAAGGGACAATGTGCATATGCTTGTGATTAAGGTTGCCTAATGAGGTATTTAGATGTATGAACATTGAAAAATTTGCTTTGATAATGTAAATAACATGTTAAGGTTTGTATATGTGTAATTTGGCAAAATTTGGAGGTCATTTACATAGTCAAAATGCTTGTATAAAGAGAACTGTTCCATGAGGCATCATATAAATGAACTTGAAAGACATGCTTATTTTAACATCAAGTAACTCCTTAGGCCATTTTATTTTGAATGCTTAAATGAATGGTTATGTACATATAATCACAAATCCAATATAGGTAAAAATGACTAAATGAATAATAACTAATGAATAGTACCTTATGAATAGTACCCTCGACCAAATGAATAGTAACTTACATAACATAGTTCGAATATTTAAGGAAAGGATGTTCAAGGTATTTAAACTTAATATTATGCTTAATTAAACATTATAAGTTATTAGTATGCTTAATGTTATACACTTAAAAATTAGAAAATAAAATTAATACCACTTTTGTATTTGTGTTATACTAAGACTTCATAAGACATATTTATTATTAATACATATTTGTGACTTTTGTACACATTTATCCTTTGATTGTGAAATATGGAATAGTACTTGAATGATTATGGATTCTTAATACTAAATGAATGTAAAATGGAAATATTATAAGTTCAACTCATGAAGTGCATACTTCCCCTTCAAGTATTGATAAGGGCAAAGCAATTACACGTTTATACTATTCATCTTATGACCCCGCATAAGATCTTAAAATGATGATTTCTCACTTAATTGCTTATGATAGCAAAGTAGTGAGATTATATTGTAAATGGTATTATATAGTAATTATTGCTTATATTCATTAAAGCATAAGTTATGTATCATGTCATGAGTCATCCATACATATAGACATAATCATGACATATCATACAGAGGATATAAGGGGGAAAAGAAAGTGATATACAGAGCAATATTCATTGATAACGTACTGGGTCATACAGTTATTATCGATTTTCTTTATGGAATCATACAGTATAGGTTCCTATCATGGAATCACAGAGAAATATTATGTTCCTATGGAATCAGAGAATGATACAGTACTGGTACATAGAGAAATGGACCCACTACAAGATTGTGCATAATCATACAGAAAAGAAATGAAATGTTACATGAAAATCAGAGGGAGAATGCAAAGCATGAATGCATTCTTACAAGCATACATTATCATTTATATATATTGCAAATACGGAAGTTATTGATGAATTGTAATTTATGAATAGTCCTCAGTGAATAGTAATTTATGAATAGTAACTTATGAATACTACCGTATGCCTTATGCATGGATTAAAATAGCTAACGAGTGATGCAAAATAGCACTATATGATATAGTTGTATGGCTTATTATTGATTACTGTGATTTGACTTTAAAATGTTATTGCTGATATATGCTCATGTCATTTACTTATTTTATAGCACCACTGAGTTTTATACTCAGCATTTGTAATTTGATAAACGCAAGATTGGGACCTTCAGGCGAGAACCTAGGCTGATCAATCCTCAGTCAGAGAAGGTTACGATTCTAAAGAATCTTCTTCTGGAAGCAGTTTGGGACCAATGTAACATACTCCATCGTGTATTTGTATTTATGTAACTTTTTAACTTAACCTTAGAGGCAGTAACATTTGTGTAATATATTTTATGGTGTGAAATATTAATACTATGGTATAATGTTTAATGATGTGTACAGAGCACATATAATGAATGAGAGTTTGTTGATATAATAAGAATGCATTTGATATATTGGATTTTGTAAAAAAAATGTATAGATCCTTTGCAGAATATTTAATGATTTCCTTGCTTAGGAGATTATTAACTGTTCTACGAGAGCGTGTTACAACGGGTTAAGGTATGACATGGTTTATAATTTTACATTGATTTATACTTGATTAGCTTCAATCATGAATGTAACAATAACATTCTTAGCTCTCCTATAGTTAGAGTGATGTGTAATAATCACATATTCGCTTGATTTTATGATTTGATTCGTGTTTTACTTAAAAATTCATTTTTCTTCTATTCTGCAAGCTATATGTGGCTCAATTACTATATATTATACACATATAGCCTCCTTTTTAGGTATGTGTTACGCATGTCATGCTATATGTTGCACATATAACATCCATATTTTCATAGATTTGTGATTTTTCACTTATTTTCACTTATTTTTCTAATATTAGTCAAAGTTTTCAATAGCATTTATGATTTCATAGTAATCCAAATAATATGAATTTATCAAACATTACTTCAATTTGATTAATTTTGATCTCAAAATTAATTTTCAAATTAAATGCCACTTTTAATTTTATTTTAATTGGACTTTGATATGATTAAGTTCAAATTAGATGTTGAATTATTTTCAATTGATTTGCTATGATATTGAAATCTTCTAATTTTGATTCTCATGATCAATTCATTGATTTTGCATAAAAATCAATTTATTTTGCTCTAATCTTTAATTAAATGTCATTTTTAATTATTATTTATCAATTGACATGTCTTGATTGGATTTGGATGTTGACTCATCCTCAAGTGACATTAAATGATCTTGAGATCTTCTAATTTGAGTCTTTGATTAGTTTTTACCTAAAAATTAATTTTTAATCATGCTTTTTGCTTGATTTTCAAATTAAATGTCATTTAATTTATTTTTCATGCTATGAATGATTAAGTATGAATTAAGAGGTAAATCAAGCCTAAATGACTTGCTAAGTATGATTTTAGGAGCTCTCAATCATTCTTAAGATATTTTCATGGCTAAACTTATGTTTATTGTATATTTCATAAATATTGCCATCATATTCAATGGACTTTGACCTATGATTCGTGCTTGCCTATAGCATTAGATTGGTCAATTGTGTCTCACATCTTCTTTGTTTCCTAACATTAATTGTTTGTTTGCATTTCCATCTGTGCCTTTTACCTCATGTTACCTGAGGTCATTTTTCCTTGAATGGAGAGATGTTGCTTAACATCTTAGATTTTGTATTGTTGAAGATCCTTTGTAATAAAATAAACCTCTATTTTTTTCCCCTTTAGCATGTATGTTTAACTCTGTTCATCATGTATCCCCTATCTCTTCATTCCCTTTCTACAGACTATTATTTCTTTTAGTTGTTATGATTTATTATGTTGTCATCCTATATCTACCATGATTGTGATTGTGCTATGTTATGTGCTTTATTCATACTATTGAATGTCCATACACTTGTCTACGTCAATTAACTCAATTAAGATGGTAAAATGAACCTTGAAACTCTAAAAGAATAGATCTTCACTACTCGAACTCATCTTTAAAGGGTTTAACTTAGCACTCATGCCATGGATCAGTTGCCAAATTTCAAAATCATCTGATGATGACTCCATCTTATGACCTCTATCGAGTCTATATCATTTCTTAAGAAAGCCCCTTCGAGAAGATTACACTTTCACTCCAAGCGGGCCCCCGATGCTTTATGCCACAAGTCTCACTCTAGATCATGGTGAAAGCCCCGCCCACAATAATTATAACTAAAAATCTTAAAATAGCCCCCAAATGATTTGACCAATATAAAATTACTAAGAAAGAAGCTTAAACCCCATTAATGCACCTTCTTAAGGGTTTGGCAAACAAACTTACACAAACATATTATTTACTCGAACCCATCTCTGAGGGCTTGCATTCACTAATCCAATGTTATTTACTTGCTTAATATCCTATAATCCTTTTGCAAACACACTTGTTAAAAACATATTAATCATAAAGGACACTAACATAATAGTAGATGACGCGATCAAGTAGTAATTCAATGCCTCTTGGATAAGACCTTTGTTTTAAGGATCAATATTTCTAGATTGCATCAAAGTTGAATGCAAAAACACGTTATGAAGCATTATAACACAACCTACAGTTATAATAGCTTATCAAATTATTTATGTTCAATGGTGAAAATGTGCTTATAAGATGATAAGGTGACATGATCATTTAAAGTTAAAAGGATCATGTATGATGTTATTTTATCTTGTAATGTTTTTTTTTGAAATTAAAATTATTTATTTATTAATTAATTTGTATAATACCAAGATAGGTTCATATATCATTTTAAATAGTATATTATTACTCCTCATAAAAATACATTCATTTTAAGTATAATATAGTATGATTTAAAAATTACACATTATTCAATAAACTTTCATGTCAAATTTAGAATTACATTGATTGTGTCAAAATAAAAAAAAATCATTCTAAACATCATATAAGCATCTAATATCACTTTAGATTATTGAATCAAATCATTTATCATATAATACATAAGTCAATGCATGGCTAACATTAAAGACAAGAAAATAATAAAATTCAAAATTCTACATTTAACCTGTATTGACTTTAAATCACTTATAAATATTATAACTATTCACCATATCATTAACATATCAAATTTCATATTAAATCTCAATTTTATTAGTTAATACATAAAAAAATGTAAAAATGAAAAAAGTTTCATAAAAATTTCTCATAAAATCACAATAACTCAACAAAATTAAATCAATCTCACATGCAAAATCACTAGATGTTAAGAATGTGATCATTACAAAGTTAAAGGTATTTTTGATTTCAAAGAAATAAAAAAATAATAACTTTAATTGATTTTTTTTGTTGAGTAATAATTTGTATGCACAAAAGCACTTACTAGTTGACAGTTTATGTAACACCCTTGGATAAATTAATATAAAATATATTAGAATTATATATATATATATATATATGAAAATTTAGGTGAAATATATTATAAGTATATATGTAGAATTAATTAAATCATGTATATTATTTAAGAATTTTATGAATGTTAATATTATTTATATAATATAATATTTAATTAGAAATTATTTAGTTTAAATCATTTTATTATTAAGTTAATAGTATTAGATTTAAATTAGTCTAATTATAGTAAATAATAAATATATATACCTATAAATATAAATAGTTAATAAATATATATATTAATAAATTAATTAATTAATTTAATATATATTAATACATTACCCACGAGACTAGGGAATATTGCTCCTTGCAAAACAATCTTAGGATTGCCTCAAACAAAGAATAAAAAAAATATAGATTAGTGAGAATTAAACACCAAAATTAGGGTTTGTATAAATTAAATTCAAGAAAACCATGCAAAAGAAGTAATAAAGTATACAAGTATATCGATTAAATTTAATTAACTAGGATTGAATATTTTAATGTATTATTCTTGATTAGGGATTTGGGTATTGATATTGATGATTGATGAATTAATATTTTTTTGAGAGATTATAATTATGCATATATCACGTGTAAATTATGTGTATTATTGATTTTAAAGAAATTATTTGATGGATTTACCTTTAGAATTAAATGATTATAGTATGAGAATATCTATTTTGGGAGTATGGAATAAATATTAGCTTATTATGATAAATTATTTCGATATAAAATTCATAACATGAGTTTCAAAAATAATTATATGGTGAAATTTTGATATACATTGGGCTTACAAGTCTAGTTTTTGTGGTAAAAATTTGAGAACAATCCAACGGTTGAATCTTGTGATACAAATTGATTTTTAGAAATTATTTTATGATAGACTATATTGTAGCTATTCGAGTTGGAAACTTCATTATATAATCGTAAATGAATGTGGTGTTTGGTGGAACTTAAGTAGCTATTGTTGGTGTTAATTTAAAATATTTGTATGAATTTTATAGCTATCGGAAACGATTTACATGAATTACAAATATGAGCATATTATAATTTTATTAAGAAATCATATGATGATCCATGTAATAACTTTTAATAAATAAGTTATTTTAATTTTATTAGAAATCATTTTAATAACTTTAGATTAAATGGTGTTAGGTATTAGTTGAGAGTTATAAAAAAATAAAAGTAGAAAAACCATAAATCTTGTAAAAGAAAATCTAAGATTCTTATATCTATAAATAAAAATAAATAAAAACATAAATCTTATAAAAAAAACCTAAGATTCTTATATCTATAAATAAAAATGAATCAAATTATCATTTATTTATTAGTTTTTTTCTCAATCTTTGAAGAACACATACAAAAGACTAGATTGAAAAAATATATTTATAATTTTAAATGAAAAACATATATCTTAACTAGTAAAATAGAATCAAAAACTTGATATTTTATAGTGCTAAATTAAAAAAAAATACAAGAAAAATATTATAGTTTTCAGTGTATAGTTTTAAATAAAAAAAAAACACAAGTATCTTAACTAATAAGATATAATCTAAAACTTGATAGTTTAAGAATCTTGAGTTTACCATAAATTTGGTTCACATATAATATACATAAAGTAGAATAAAATGTTAGAAGAAGAAAAGCTTTATTAGCTTCATGACAAATTATTGAAATATAAAATGGTATAAAACTAGTTTAATATATATATATATATATATATATATATTTAAGTTAAAATTAGTTAAAATGATGTATAAAATTATATAAATTTTTTACAAAAGGCAAGAATCTACAATTGCACATATATCATTACACATGAAGATTACCTAAAGTAAGATTATCTATGATAAATTGTTAATTAGTATAATTAAGTCAAATAAAGAATAAAATTTGTTCAATGAGATAAAAATAATTAGTATAAGATTACTTGAAATGAAGTATAAAAATAGTATACTATCAATTTGAATGAAATATAAAATCCTTAATTATATATATAATCAATCTAAATGAAGCATGAAATCACTATTACAATTTATTGTCCATATGCTTTTTAAAAAATAATTTCAAAGCCATAAGATATGTAAATTAAGTTTATAAACAGGTGAAAAAACAAGTATTAATGGTAAAAATTAAAATAAATTCAATTTTAATTAACTTTAGCATAAATTTATAGTACCTTAATTTATCCTTCTAATATCCTATTCACATCATTATTGTTTAATTATCAAAGATAAATTTATGATTATCATCACTTTTTTGATATGTGATTTTCAAACATTTAAAATAAATAATTCATATTAATGTCTTGAAATGTATTAATTTATGAATATATCATGTTTAGTTCATTTGTTATATAGTTTAATCTAACATATTTGATACAAGATAAATCATATGATATGGAATAATCTAATTAATAAAAATAAAATTAAAATGATATGATTTGAAAAAAAATTAATGAGTTAAATCCAATATATCACGATAAATTATGTTTAAATCAGGTTATATGATCTAATTATTTTTATTATATCGACAATATATTAACATAAATATGATTATAAATACTCAATTATGTTATTTTCATTTATGTTTGTTTGAGTTGGATGGAGCATGTAACAAATCAACCATAAATTTAATTTGAAAAAGAGAAACACGTAAATATGAAGAGATAATTTATACACCATATGGAAGAATCTATATAATAAACAATTCAAAATATTATCTATAAATAATTAATTGCCATGTTGCATTTTTTTAAAGCTCCAACCAACTCATATTGCTACATTAAATTATATTTGCTATTATCTTAATTACAATATTTAATATCATATTTTAAAAATATATTTATAGTTAAAAAAATATATTTAAGACCATAAAATTTTTTCATTCATAAATTTAACATGATAAATTATAATATAAAATTAATTTATATAATAATATTCTGAAATATATAAAGCATTAACTAATGGGAATACCTAAATACGTTAGAATAGGATAAATTAATACAATTAAAAAGCAAGTAAAAAGAAATGAAAGATGAATATTATATGTAAAATAATTAAATATGATTGTTTTTTTTATTAGATATTGGTCGGTTTTAGTTTGTTAGTTTGTGTATCTGTGTGCAATTTCCCATTTCTAAGATTTATTTATAAAAATATTATTCATAAAAATGAAGAATTTCCAAAATTATTTATAAATAATTACTTTTAGAATTCAATAATGTTTATTACATAATCTTATGTGTATTTATCATGATAGAAATGTAAAAAGTTTAAGATTATTTTTATAAATATATTTTTAAAAAATCATCATATATATTATGGCATTTTATTGATAAGATATATATTAATTATTCTATAATAAAATAAATCAAAATATAATGAATATTAATTATATTAAATATGATATAAAATTGGAATATAGATTGTTATAAGTGTGAAAGGGAGAGAGTTGAGTATATATAAGAAAATGAGTTGGCAGCATATCAGCCAGCCCTCAACAATTTCATCTGGCATTACAGTTGCTGTCACGAAAGCGTGTGCTGGCAAGACCATCCTTCTCCCCAAGCCCATGTTGTTGCCAAAATCAACAGCCTTACATATATATATTATATGGCCGGTCTGCAAGTCATTGAATGGGAAAATCTTATTCTTTTCCTTTATGACCATATGATAAAATGGCTCAAATAAAGATAAATGAATTTTGAGTTTTTATATTAAAATAATTCATGCATATAAATATTGGAGAGAGATAGGCACAAAAAATGAGAGTTCTGGAATAGGACGATTCTGGAAGGAGTCAATTTCATACTAGATATATATATATATAAATAAATAAAGAGAGAGCATAGAACGTGACCCATAATTTCGACAGTTAGCAGATTAACGAAGCAGGCACATTGGTTTAGAATCAAATTGCCATATTTGTTTACTCAAACATCCAACCTTATCCTAGTTTTAATGATTCAGCTCATGCTTTTCTCATATGTCTTATATATATATATACGTGTATATATTATCACTACTATAAATATATAAATGATTGAATCAATTTGCACAGCCTACTTTCATTATACAATATTTAGTCAACGATTTGTATAAAAACCTTACTTTATAGAAACATGGCATTAGAAATCAACTATATTTTGGACCTTTTTGCATAAATTATTGGTGTTTTTTTTTTGTTTTTTTAAATCATTGTACTTTGGAAAATTTAATTTACACATGGCTATTAATGTGAAAACATCTTTTAATTATCAATATTATTATTAAATGAGCTACACTATTCATGATTTTTATATGATAAAAGTATTTTATTTAATCTTCATTTAATAAATAAATCAAGAGCTCATTTATTTTTATGTTTACTTTTAATATATATATATATATATATATATATATGTATTTGTTTAAACTTAATTACTTATCTTATTATTTGTATTACAAAAAATTAATTTATAAATATTCTTAAAAATTTTAAATTTTGTATTATTATTTTTAAAATAATGGTAAAAGAATTTTCAAGATATGTAAGATATTTATAACACAGTATTATTATTTTGAAAATAGGAATTGAAATATTTGAAATATATATATCATAGTGAAAAATAATTAAATAGATGTATAATATTTTTTTATCATCTATCAATAATTAATTTTTTATAATAACATTAACGGTAGTGATACAAGTTCAAAAATATCAAAAAAATAAAACTGAAAAACCTACAAATATTAAATTATAATTTAATTTATGTATTATTTAACTAAAAATTATTTAAGAAATACATGGTTTTTAAAGCTTTCAAAATATTGAAAATTTTAATTTCTATATTTCAAAAATATATATTATAAATTTTTACCTTCATGACATCTCCTTATGTCAAAGCATACAAATTTTTTCTTCCGTTTTCTATCTTTTGTGCCATCTGAAATTTTACTTCTCTTCTCTCTTATTTGAAATATTAATTTTGCCATACCTCTTCGTTAAGTTTTGTTCCACATATATGATTTCTTGCATATGAATGCTAGACCAAGACCATAACCAACAAGGTAAACATAACCAAGACGCCCATCTCATGGGTGTTCGAGGATTCAAATAACTTGCGAAATGGTGAAAAGAATGGAAGGAACTCACATGAGAAATAACAGAGGTTTCCATGCACAAGGAAATCCAGGAGTTTGCATGTTAATGAAGGATAGTGGGTACAGATTTTACACGTTAAAGAATATCATTAATACTCTATTGTAATTTAACTCATTTACTTTTATCATAAAATAATTGATACAAACCTTTACAAGAGAAAGATCAACCCCCGTGTATGATACTTTTTGTGTAATCAATTCTTGATACTTTTTACTAGATTCTTTCTTTAACCATTTTCTTCTGTTTTATTATTGTTCTTGCAAATTATAGAATTAAAGATTGATGTTTTACAAATTTTAAAATAGAAATTACATGTTTTGAATTTATTCATTAGAAAAGAGTAAATGAGAAAATTATGTATTTTTGAAATTTAGAATTGAAAAAAATGGATTCTTTTAGTAAAAACTTGTAATATTTTTTATAATGAGGATGGAGTTTATGCATACCATAAAATAAAATGATTGGTAATGATTTTATGGAGTATAAATGGAAATATTCCTAATACAGTGATGGTAAAAATACATCGTAAGAAATGATATCTTTTATAGCATGAACCGGATGACAGTTTGGTCATGGATGTGCATTCCATAAAAGAGGGAAAGGAATTATTTCCGTCGGCGGGCATCAACTGAATGACATTTTTGTCATATATCCATCTACGTAATACGGCTCCAATACTTTCTTCATCACAGTATTTAAAGCCTCCACTCAGACCACCCTAAGCCACAAATTCTCGGATGGCCGACTCTACGCCTCTTCTTCTCTCTAGAAGCAACTCTTCAATCGACCCAAAAGATCCTCCCCCTTCCCTTGATGAAGTGATTGAACAGTGCATCGGAAAGCTTGGGTTTGCTCAGTTCGTTCAAGCCATCATCGTATCATTTGCATGGGTTTTTGATGCTCAGCAAACCTTCATTAGCGTTTTTACAGAAGCTGAACCAACTTGGCACTGCACCGACCGCCATGGAAGTGGATCATGCGGTGATAACATCTGTCTTCTTTCTAAAGATTCATGGGCTTGGGATGGGCCAACACACTCATCAGTAATATCGGATTGGGGACTTGAATGCTCCAATTCATTCATCAAAGGCCTACCAGCCTCTTCCTTTTTCATGGGATGCCTGGCAGGAGGTTTCGTTCTTGCTACCCTAGCCGATTCCTCTCTTGGTCGAAAGAACATGCTCTTGCTCTCATGTTTGATGATGTCTTTTGCTTCTTTGTTCATAGTTTTCTCGCCAAATATTTGGGTCTACTCTGTTTTGAAGTTTGTTAATGGGTTCGGTCGTGCTACGATCGGGACTTGTGCACTTGTATTAGCCACAGAGCTAGTCGGAAAACGGTGGCGAGGTCAGATGGGAGTGGTTGGTTTCGTTTGCTTCACTTTAGGTTTCATATCATTACCAGCTATTGCATATATAAACCGAGATGCTTCTTGGCGAACTCTCTATCTATGGACTTCCATACCCACCATTTTGTATTGCCTTCTGGTTCATATGTTGGTTCCTGAGTCACCTCGATGGCTTTTCATTCGTGGAAGAAAAGAAGAAGCCGTGTCAATGCTAACAAGCATTGCATCGGTTAGTGCCAGTTTCCTAACAAAGAAAGTTTCCAACTTGGATATCGAGGCAGAGACAGGGATGGTCGACAGCTACTCTGCCATCAAAATTCTGCTGGAAAAACGGTGGGCTTTCCGAAGGTTATTGACAGTGATGGTGATAGGAGTTGGGGTTGGGTTGATCTATTACGGCATGCCACTTGGCTTAGCAACATTAAACTTCAATCTCTACTTAGGCGTCGTGTTAAACGCCTTATCGGAACTACCAGCGGCCCTCGTCACCTTCTTCCTCGTCGATAAACTCAACAGAAGATCTTCATTACTTATATTTTGCAGCTTGAGCGGAATCTGCAGCGTTCTGTGCGTGGTCTTGGAAAGCATATCATCCAAATTACAGATAGGGTTGGAGATGGTTTCCTTCTTCAGCGCATGCACTGGATTCAACATTCTAATGCTATACACCTTGGAGTTGTTTCCTACGTCAGTCAGAAACTCAGCATTATCAATGGTGAGGCAAGCACTTGTGCTTGGAGGCGCGTTCAGTCCTGTCCTAGTAGCAGCCGGAACAAGAAATGCTCTTGTGTCCTACGGGACATTCGGGCTGGTGATTGCCATTGCTGGGGTTTTCGTGATATGCCTGCCGGAGACGAGGGGTGAAACCATTTCTGACACCATGGAAGAAGAAGAAGAGAAACAAAGTTTGTCACAACTAGCGGCCTAGCTTCCCATATGATGGATCCATGCAGTTAATGTATCAATAACTGAATTACTTCAACTTGAATTTTCATCATTTTTTATCATCACCTGTAATAACTTGTCAGATCTAATATCTAAATAACATCTTCTTGTTGGTTTCTGTATAAAACATTTTTTCCCATAAATGGAAATTTTAATTTATCATTATTACATTTTTAATAAATAAAAATTATTTATCTTATTAAAATCAAATAAATTTACTATTCTTAATAACAATATAGAAAAATCAATTTATAAAAATTAGTGGAGATATTATCAACAAAATTAAAATTATAACTTTGTAAACAAATAAAAATTCATTTTTAATAGCTGATTAATTCAATAACAAAAAGTTTAAATAATAGACAATAATATTAATATTATATTTCCTTGATAGCATAAAAGTATTTTCTATGAGAAGTTTTGAAATATAAAAATAATATAAGATGTCAAGTAAAAAATAAGTTAAACACTTACCTCATTATTCTAATTAATTTTTAGTTTAATTGAATAAATTAAATTAATTATATTATGAAATCTAAAATATATTTAATAAATATAAAAAATTAAATTAAATAATAAATAAAACCCTTCCGCACCTTCAAACGTGTCACCAAAAAAACATAATATATTTTTAACCATCCAAATTTCTTTTTCTAGTTCTTTAATGAATGTAATAAAATAATAAAAATAAAATAAAATGAAACCGTAAAGAACTTGAAAGAGAAGCCAATCATTATTAGACACTTGTCACTTTCCAAGTGGAATTAGAATGAGATCAAGCATCTATATGAAGATTGATTTGATAATAGTATGATTTAAATAGTGTAGATATTGATATCATAAAGTTGATTAAATTTAAAGATAATAAATGGGGAACTTAGAATCTCATGATGCTGATTCATCCACTTCATAAACATGAAAGGAGCTTCCATCTTAAAGTATATATGGTTTGATTTCTTTTCTTTTCTTTTTCTTTTTCTTTTTTTTATTAAGAAATATTAAACTTTCCATTGATCTTAAATATTTTAATTAATTATATTTAAATGTGTAATATTCAAAGAAATTAGTATATAATTATATTTTTCAACCAACATAAATATATGAATATCTTTTTATATCATAGAAACAAGAAAATAAGATTATATTTTTTTTAAAATAAAATGAGATTGATAAAGTATATATTGATTATTATGAATCAAGTTATAATTGAATATTATGGATATTTGTGTATATTGAGGAATCTAAAAGAAATTCTTCTACGAACCCAATTTATCATCTAAATTTATAAATTTATCAATAATATAATGACACGTATTAGTTTTCATTAAATATTATATATATTAATTTTATATTAATTAATATATAATTATCAGTAATCATTATCATATCAATAATAACCAATAAATATGTGACATTTAATGAAATCTTATACAATAAATCTATAATTTTATATATTAAATTAAATTCATGTCAAAATTTTTTATTTTTTAATATCAATAAATTTCAAAATGTTAATAACAGCTAATACATAAAAATTCAATTAATTTTAAAAATATTAATAATAGACAACTCATTAATTTCAACAAGAAATTATAAAATCATAGGGATAAAAAAACTATTAAAAAAAACCATTAAAGGGGGAACTCATGTATCAAATATTTGACAAAAGTTATATAATACTTTTAAAGGATGCTATGAGTGATTGAGAATCCTCCACCTCAAGCTATATATATATATATATATATATATATATATATATAAATGGATTTTGAAGATAAATTAAATTAGTTATTTATTGTAGAAATGTATTCAATATGCAAATAAAAAATTGTTAATAAAAGCATAAAATAAATAAACGTGAATGCTAAAGATGTTGTATTTTGAAAAAGTTGTAAAATATGGAGAAGGATATTAATTAGAGACAAGCCTTTTATAATATTATAATGTTAGTGGATCCCTTCTTCTCCACCTCCTCCAACCACCATCTTATGTTCTCTTTATATATTCTTTTAGACTTAATATTACATCATATTATTATTTACTATAATTCACTTTTTTTTTAAATATATTTTTTGCATATAATGATATCATATGTGTAATAAATAAATTATTAAAATAAATCCATCAATTTATTTATTTACTTTTACTCTTATTATGAAGCAATTTTGATCGATATGATACACATTACATTATTTTTTTTGTTTGTAATTTCATGGTTATAGCAATATTAACTTATTCGAAATTAAAGAAGTAGTCTTTAGGAGAACAACTCATGGACATGTAACAAGGACATGAGGACCAAGTTTGTTGGAGAACAACTCATGCACATGGAACAAGGGCCCTATGAAATGTGTTTGGATTTGATTCGAAATAAGGCTTTCATGTTAAGCTAATGTCTATAGATCACTCATTTACAACCAATGTATTGAATTTCTTTTGGTTTTTCAAACAAGCATCGATACTTGTTAAAGACCCAATTGGGTTACTGATGCTTCATCAAATCACCCTCTGCATTACACAGAATCAGATTAAGATAAAAAAATGAACATTTACTGTTGATTCTGGAATTTTTAGCATCCTGTATTTGAGAAAAAAAGTGCACCTAAAATATGGGAACAAAAGGAATATTGAATTGTTCATACACTCACTGCACTACTAGATTGTTCAAGCAATTATATATTTATATAAGCATTAGCTATTATGTTAATATTCACGTAAGTATCGAAGCCATCTCTTCAATATCTCATCCAAGCATACTTGCTTTGTTCTATCGATCCTAATAAATTCTTCAGAATTTATTAGATTATCTTTTTAAAAATTCAACTAAAAATTATATATTAGAGGTTATTTCATGTGAAATGACCATCTATGTTTGTAAAAATAACATTATAGACCGATGTGGTTTATTTATACTAATATATCAATGTGGAATAATAATTTTTATAACAAAATTAATATGATAAAAATAGATTTTAATTAATATTATAATTATTCTAATCAACATAATATGTATTCTCATGTGATCGAAGCCTTGTCTCTTTCCAAACTCTTTATGAGGCCAAAATAATGGTTTCTAAACTTTAGATATGAGATATGGAATCTTTACAAAAATTCCACTCCCAAAGTCGTAACAGAAAATAACACCACATTCTCTCCATTACCTATTAATTAGAGTGTTATTATGATATGATATTATATACTTCAAATCAGAATCAATCTAATCCTATCTTGCTGTAAAATCTCAACCAGGGGATGAAGGCCAATAATTAAATAGGAGCAGTCAAGCTCATAGTTTCCAACTAAAGCAACCATACAATCAACAGTTCCATTTGCTTCTTTATAGACATTTTTGATATGTACTTGTCAATCTCTTTGAAGCATCTCCTTGTAGTATGTAGTAGAGAAGGTAAGGGAGGAGAGTTGGACTCTTTTCAAAGCAACTAAGCTATTCAGCTCAAGGGTAATTAAACGATAGCTTTTGTCTCATCTAAGATACAATCCATAATAAGCATCAAAAATAATATTGCTTCCACAAAAACTGCTACCTAATTATCTCAATGAAATTCTATTTGGGAGGGAGTCAATCACAAAGGATATCTTCCTTTCACTTTCCATTGCGGGCTTGCTTGCAATTTCATCTCCTAAATGTTTTGGATTTCAACTGCTCTTGCTAAACTATTAACAACCCAATCAATACCACCATAAACTTCATTGAACACTAACTGATTTTGCCAATAGCCACCCAAAAATGCACGATCATGACAATTGGTGTAAGATATCAAGATTATTAAAAAGGTTCATTGATATCCATTCCTTTAAAGGCATGATCACGACAATTGGTGTAAGATATCAAGATTATAAAAAAGGTTCATTGATACCCATTCCTTTACAGGCATGTCAAAGAAAGTTTTCCAAATATTTCTAGAGGTTGGCTCTTTTCCAAAAAACAAGAAGAAAAAACTTTCAGATATGCATGAGTAAATTTTGGATGAAATAATATGGACAATTACCCAAATATCTCTTTTCATGAAGCCTTATATAAAATTCTATTATAAAGTTATTTAGTTTTACAAATAATCAATCTTGGTTAAAGATATTCTGATAATTCTAAATATAACCTTACCTTCAAATTTTTTATTCTTTAAAAATTTTAAAAAGAAACATTAAACTAAATACAAATCTAATTTCAAACTTGTGATCCTCTCCTTCTTTTCATTTTTTCAATATTTTTTTATTATATTTATTACTATCTATTTGATTTTATTTCATGATAAATATATATAAATATATATATATCATATCATATCATATCAGCATATATCATCATATATATGATATATATTGATAAATAAATAAATATATATATATATATATAATTGGTAGTTATCAATATATATCATGTGATACATTAGTAAACACGTTTATGTTATATATAAATATATTTATATTTCATAAAATATTATATGATATATATTTATTTATCAAATATACTAGTAAATAAATACACACAATATATATTTATATACTTATATGAATTACGAGAAGAGAAGCAAAATCATCAAGTAAATAGAAAATAACTAGTAAAAAATGTAATAATAGTAAAAATATATATAATAAAAAATTGAAAATAATAAGAAGAAGAAAAGGAAAATATGATGAAAAATAAGAAAGAATAAAAAAATATAATAAAAAATAAATTAAAAAGGATAATATGGTAATTATATAATAAAAATGATAAAAAAAATTTAAATTAATAATTAAACTAATAATATTTGTAAAGAGATATAAGAAAATTAACATTGACTATAATTAACTGAAATAATATTGCATGGGATATGAAATTGTCATATGTAAAGAAAATGCATATTGGGTCATGGGTGCAAATGAAGGCCCATTAGGCAAGAAACTCACGACTTCGGTTATGCTGAATTTTAAGCTGTTATATTCTTGGGGCAATTGCAGAAATCCCTCTTTTTCACAAAAGTATTATAAAAATATGGAATACACTTAAAGTATTTACAAAATTTGGTTTTTAATTTTTTTCTTTTTAATATTATTGTTTAACTTTTCTATTTTCAAAAATACTGATTTTCATTTGTTTATATTTTTTAATTTTTAATTTTTTAATATATAATATTGTTCATGATATTTTTGTATTGCGAGGGTGCCAGAGAATTTAAGTATTCTCAAACTATGTACGCCTTCTAACTTCTTAATCAGAGTAATTATGGATCTTTAATTTTCTTGTAATAGAGAATTAAACTCAAGAAAATAATGTTAAATAATAACGAAATATAAAAAATAATGGGCAATTAAATTAAAGGAAAGACTATTTAACAATAAAGAGAAATAAACAACGGCTTAAAGAAAATAAAACTAGAAGGAAAGTTACTTCAGAGTGATTTTTGATGATTGATTGTTCGTTCCTGGTAATTATCTTCATTACTATTTATCTTCGTGCATAACTATTGTTCCACATACTGATAATTGTCACACATACCCATTTCCTGCACTTTTTCCATAATTAATGTGATAACTACTTTATCATGCTTTTTAAAGAAATTAAGCCCATTAAATTAATTAATAGCTTAATTTACTAAACATCTTTTAATTAATAAAAATATTAAATAAATTAATCTAAAATTAATTTATTTAATCTTAAATTAATTAAAACTAGCCCATTAAATTCACTAATGGCTCAAAATTTATAATTTAAACCTATTAAATTAATAAATGGCTCAACTATTAAATATCTTTTAATTCATAAAAATATTAAATAATTTATTTAATTATTTTAATTAATTAAAATCAATTTAATTGTGATAGAAATAATGCTCCCTTAAGATGGTTTATTAATGTATAAACCAATCTTATAATTCAATTAAAATAAAATAAGAAAATAAAATAAACAAAATAAAAATAAAACTTAATAAATAAATAAAAACCAAGCCCAAGCCCAAATCCCTCCTTTTTCTCTGCCAAATTCTCCTCTTTCCGTCAAAAATCCCTTTCTGCCAAATCCCTAAAGCTCCTTAACTACTGCTTCTGCCTCCATCTCCCGGTAAGCTGTTCCTTCTTCTCTTTTTTTTTCTTTTTTCTTAAAATCTTATATATATACATCACTCACTTGCACCCAAACTATATATATAAATATATATAACTATATATATACACTTCTCAGCACTGCACACACACACATATACATATACATATATATATATATATATGATGCAATATTAGAGTATATACTACAAAATTTATATTATAAAATATAAACTTGATATTACATTATATATATATATATATATATATATATATATATATATATATTATTTATATATATGACAAACATTAAAATATTATTTCCTTCACATTATCAAATATAATAAACAAATGTTAAAACTTAGCTAATTAAGTTTAAATGGCATACAAAACTCCAACTTAAACTTAATCCTTTATCTTTTCTCTTCTAGGTGAATGATATTTTATGAGGTTGAAAGTCAAGTATTTTGAATTTTATACTGCCTACTGAAATACATATTTAAATACTCCTTAACAATATCGCCCTTGTAATTCTGTTCTTCCAAAACTTAAAGATCAACAAAGCAACTCTCATATGACAATAAAAGGTTAGCTAATCTTCAAACATATTAGCCTAACTCTGTGATGATGTTATTGTGATAAAATTATTGTAATATTTGTGCTTGTGGAAATTTTGAGATTACAAAATTGCTGTCGGAACTTTGCCGAATTTTTCTTAACACAAACCTTGAGCAAATGACCAGAAATTACAAATTTACTAAGGGAAATGAATTTATTCTAACTCTTTAGGCATATGATACTACGATGGGCAAGTTAAATCACCAATCAGCCTCTAGAAGTCCAACAACAACTTTAAAAAGCCTAAAAATTAAAAAACCTGAAATACACATTTCGACTGCATTTTCCTTATTGTTATTTAAGAGATATATCAAAAAGGTTTTAATGGCTTACTTGTAATGTATTGTTATTGCAAGTATGTTTTCTTTCACTGATTCTGAACCTACTCCTATGCCTGCTCCTATTCCTATCGATGCTCAGCAGGTAACATAAATTCATTTCAATGTCTCTTTACCATGCTTTCTCAAATTTTACTCATTAACTCATTCCCCTTTTGCACGTCACACCTCACTTTACATCTCAGATAATTCCTCCTTATCATAAAATTGGAGAACCAGCATTCCCTTATCCAGTGAAATATCGTGAGGAACTACTTTATAGCAAAACCATCTTTCTAGCTATCTTTGTCAAAGCATGGCCTCAAGTTCCAGATGGTTGGACTAAGTGGGTGAATGACTTAACCCCACACTTCTCTGACTGATGGGAGAAAATCGGAATCTGGTCTCTCATCTAATTGTCTACCATGCAAATTCCTTTTCTAGGTCATTTACTTTCAGCCGCTTGCCGCTTCTGGTCTAAAGACTGCAACTCCTTTATTTTTTAAGCTATGCCTATGTCCATCACCCTCAGAGATGTGCTTGCTATCACAGGGCTATCCATGGTAGGTGTCGGGACACTAATTCTTATCAAGAGTATAGAATCTCTCAGTGGCTTTGACACAAAGTATTCAACTTATACAGCTTTAATTAAGGGCATGGCAGGCCGACTATAAGATCTTGAGGTAGAACACACATACTTTATATGGTGTCTACTATGTCGATTCATCTTCTATCCTTCATCAGCCCGAGCGAGTATTGAGTACCTTCCAGTAGCTCATCATGTTACCCATGGAGGGACATGTGAACTTAGCACTATGTTACTGGCTGTAGTCTACAATGATCTTACCAAGACTGTTTCAGATGAACTCATTCGTAAGATAGGTAGAAGTGCTTGGTTAGTACAGCTATGACTATTCACTTATTTCCCAACCCTTTCATGACATCCTATATTTCAAGAGGATTTTCACGGTATGCGAGTCACTAACTGCACCTGTTCTATGTCTGAAGCTCCCATCATGGACTACTTTTAAAAGTTGACTTTTGAAAAATTTCCTTCACCCTTCATATTTTTTGAGGATATTGATAAGGACTATATCTTGCCAATCTGGGCTAGAAACTATTTCTTGGGTGGAGTCTTTTATGATACACTAATCTGTGCAGCTTTCACTCAACCTCACCTACTCTTTAAAGGTGGGCCAGTATGTGCTAATTGAAAAGGATCTCTTTAGGAAGGGATTTGATGGATTACTCCTAAGGTGATTGAGCTTCTCTGATGCCTTAAAGGTGATGGAGCAAGTTCATGAAGGAGTTTGTAGAGCACACCAATCTGGCATTAAAATGAGGTGGTTAATATGGAGACATGGCTACTACTGGCCATCCATATTAAAAGACTGCATCAATTATGCTAAAGGATATCAATAGTGTTAAAGGTATGGTAGTGTACAGAGAGTCCTTGTTGTAGAGCTGCACCCAATTATTAAGCCGTGGCCTTTTAAAGGTTGGCTAATTGATATTATTGGGAAAATCTATCCAACTTCCTCAAAAGGCCATAGCTTTATAATTGTAGCTAAAAACTACCTTACTAAGTGTCACACCCCAGCCCATACCTGGAGGAACATGCTCCCGTAGCATACGCAACGACCGTCCCTTGGGAAAGCCGCCACGTACCCTACCAGGGATACGTCCTATTTTCGACCTTTAGACATTCGTATGGGTACAAAACCTGG